>CM022707.1:25649008-25943875 GCA_012295165.1 Asparagus setaceus
GAGTCACTTTATGGAAGCCTTATTGTTAAGCGTCAATTTTAGATCATATTGAAAACCGTGTGTCAATTTTTAGGCCAATTTGATAATTTAGCCCAATGTATTGTATAAAGCTAATATTAGGTTAACAATTAACCTACGAGTAGAGGGAGGTCAACAATGCATGATGTTGGGCGCGCGGACCGCGGAACCGTCGAGAGAAACCACCGCAAACGATAGCAAATAACACAATAAAAGAGTAAAGACACGAGATTTACGTGGTTCGGCAAGTTGCCTACGTCCACGGGGTAAGGAGGGGGGATTTCCACTAATAGAAAGAGAGAATACAAATTAGGATTACAAGTTCTCACAAAGAAACCCTAAAAACAAACCTCTCAATCTCTCAAAAGATCTCCTCTCCAAAGATGCACAAAACCCTCTGAAAAGCTGCTCCAAAACGTGCTTCAAACTTACCCTAACAATCAGGTTAGGGGTTATTAATAGCCTCTAAACGAATTGGGTTTAAAACCAAATCCTAATTAGACCCGCTGACCGCCTGCATTAGTCGACTACAACTCATATTAGTCGACTAATGCATCAGATTAGTCGACTATAAAACAGATTAGTCGACTACTCAGACCCAACGCTGAAATACACCTTTCTGTCGTTTACAGTGTAGTCGACTACAACTCATATTAGTCGACTACTCAGTTCCGGCTTAGAAAACTTGCTTCATGCGCTACGGTGTAGTCGACTACAATGCCTAGTAGTCGACTACTCAACCCAAAACTGTTTGTGCATGTTTTGTGCATGTTCTATAATTAGAAATACACATTTCATGCGTTTTACAGTGTAGTCGACTACAACTCATATTAGTCGACTACTGGGTTCGGCAGAAAACTTGCTTCATGCGCTTCAGATGTAGTAAATGCAATGCCTAGTAGTCGACTACTCAACTGCTTGTTTGTGCATGTTTTGTGCATGTTCTACAATTCTCCACCTCGTACATCATTTGATTCACCTCAAATTTTGGACGAACACCAACATCTAGAGATCACCATCACCAATCCAGCCAATTCAGGTAGCGCCACTTCCTTGACCGCCTCATTCCTCCAGGGATCAAGCTCACCGTAGTTCACCTTAAATCATCTCCACCTTACCCATTACCGCCTCAAGGGCCATGCCCTCTTGGGCAAATCAACAAGAGCCGATATGAAGCAAGTCTAAGCAATGCTTAAACTTACTACCGTGACCACCTTGGTTAACATGTCCGGGATTCTCATTCGTGTGCACCTTCATGAGAGAAATATCACCTCCCTCATGACATCCCGCACAAAATGATACCGACATCAATATGCTTGAATGCGAGCATGATGAACTGATTCTTCGCCAAGTGAATTGCACTCGACCGCCACACCACAAGTTCACGCTCGCTCAATCCCCAAATCGTCTAGAAGACCCCACAACCACAATGCTTCCTTCACTCCTCGCCATGGCCATGTACTCAACTCATATTAGTCGACTAATGCACTGTAGATTAGTCGACTATAAAACAGATTAGTCGACTACTCAGACCCAACGCAGAAATACACCTTTCTGTCGTTTACAGTGTAGTCGACTACAACTCATATTAGTCGACTACTCGGCCTCCCGAAAACTTGCTTTCTGCTCACATAGCAGTAGTCGACTACAATGCCTAGTAGTCGACTACTCAACCTGAAAACTGTTTGTGCATGTTTTTGTGCATGTTCTATAATTAGAAATACATTTCGTTGCTACAGGTAGTCGACTACAACTCATATTAGTCGACTACTCGGCCTCAAACAAAAACTTGCTGTCACATAGCAGTCGACTACAATGCCTAGTAGTCGACTACTCAACCTGAAAACTGCTTGTGCATGTTTTTGTGCATGTTCTACAATTCTCCACCTCGTACATCATTTGATTCACCTCAAATTTTGGACGAACACCAACATCTAGAGATCACCATCACCAATCCAGCTAATTCACCAAGGCCACTACATCGCTGATCGCTTCACGCACTCTCCACCGGATCAAGCTCACCGTAGTTCACCTTAAATCATCTCCACCTTACCCATTACCGCTCGGCCATGCCCTCTTGGGCAAATCAACAAGAGCCGATATGAAGCAAGTCTAAGCAATGCTTAAACTTACTACCCGCGGACCACCTTGGTTAACATGTCCGGGATTCTCATTCGTGTGCACCTTCATGAGAGAAATATCACCTCTATGACATCCCGCACAAAATGATACCGACATCAATATGCTTGGTACGAGCATGATGAACCCGATTCGCCAAGTGAATTGCACTCGACCGCCACACCACAAGTTCACGCTCGCTCAATCCCCAAATCGCCTAGAAGACCCCACAACCACAATGCTTCCTTCACTCCTCTCGCCATGGCCATGTACTCTCTCGGTAGAAAGTGCCATCAGAGTCTGTAACATCGATCGCCAACTAACCGAGCTCCATGTATCTTAAATACATAACCAAGAGTAGATCGCCATCTATCTAGATCGCCCGCATAATCGAGTCCACAAACCCGTCAATCGACATGTTTCTCCACCAAAACACACACCGATCAACTGTACTTTAAGTACTGAGGACCCACTTCATCGCTTCCCGCTATGCCTTTTCCTGATTCGCCATGAATCTATCACCACACTAACTACCAGAAATATCTCGTGTACACACCATTGCATACATTAAACCGCCAACTGCACTAGCATAGGGAATACGCTCCATGTGCCTTCTCTTCCACAGAGTGGGAGATTGATTACCGTAAAGCCTAAAGTGTGGAGCCAATGGAGTCAACACCGACTTAGCACTTTGCATCCCGAACTCGGACACCATCTATGTAGCCCTTCGACTCAAGAACAATCGTCGATTACCGCTTCTCTTCTAATCTCCATACCCGGTATTTTCCTAGCGGCACCATGTCCTTCATCTCAACTCTTCACCAAGTTGAGATTTCAACCTATCTATCTCCACCGCTCTTAGAAGCAATAAGCATGTCATCCACATACAAAAGAAGATAGATAAAATTACCTCCGCTAAGCTTCAATGTAAACACAACAATCATGATCGCCGAAAACCCATGCTTCAAAGATGAAGGAGTCAAATCGCTTGTACCACCGCCGGGAGATTGCTTTAATCCATACAAGTGACTTCCTCAAACGACACACATGATTCTCCTTATCCTCAACCTTGTAGCCCTCAAGTTGATGCATGTAGATCTCTTCATCCAAGTCTCCGTGCAAGAAGGTCGCTTTTAACATCGAGTTGATCCGACTCAAAATCACCATGAGCAACAATACTCAATAGCACCGAATAGAAGTATGTTTCACCACCGGAGAAAATATCTCATTGTAATCCACACCCTCTTCAGGCAAAACCCTTAGCCACTAGCCTCGCTTTGTATCTTACACCACCGAAGCTCAAAGATCTTCCTTTCTTTTATACACCCACTTACAACCAATAGCTTTTCTTCCTACCTGCAATGGGACCACCTCCCATGTTTGTTCTTCCAAGAGATTCCATCTCTTCCTCCATCGCAGCCAACCAACTCTCACTATCCTTGTCCCGAATAGCTTCCTTGAAGGAGACCGGCTCGCCCTCCTCCACCGAGTGCGATTCAACCATATTAGCACGCCCATAGTGCTTTAGGTTGATCACCAGCCTTCAAAACCTACTTGTATGCTCGCTTTGGCCTAGTGGAAGCCAAATTATCCTCGAGCCGTTGTTGTAGTACTGCTGTATTTTCCTCGCTGAACCTCCTCCCCGCCAAGCTCATCATCTACCCGACTTCCCACTTGAGCACGATTAGAACCTAGTTGGTCTTTAGGTTCTATTTCAATAACCCGAGACTTAGAAGTCTCACCAGCCATAACACCATCATCCTTGGACGCCCTAGCAATCATGGATTTCTCATCAAAGGTAACATCCCCGCGATCACGAACTTTGAATCTTCCGTACACCAAAGGCGATAGCCTTTACGCCTTTGCATATCCCAAGAATATTGCCTTCTTGGCCCTCACGTCAAGCTTTCCCTCGTTGACGGATAGTAGGCGTACATCCGAAAATTCCGAGCCTATCATAATCGTGATGTTCTCGACCACACCCTATAGGTGTATCACCATCCAATGTCGAATGTGGTGAACGGTTCACAATGTAACAAGTCAGCTCCACCGCCCACCATTCGTTGCCCAATCCTCGTGATAAGATCGCATACTCACGCCTTTTCCCGCAGGTGTTCGGTTCGATTTTCTCCCATACCCATTCTCACTGGTGTAGACCTGATCGTCCGATGTCGAACAATTCCTCCTCGATCACGTAACTCCTTGAAAGCACCATCTCGTATACTGCATCAGCTATCGATCTCGCCGTCTTCATTTTTCCTCGCCCTGTTCTCAACCATTGTTCTCCACTTCTTGAATGTCTCGAACACCTCATTCTTGTGCTTTAAAATAAATCCAAGCATACCTAGAATAATCATCAATAAATGAGACATAATACCTGAACCACCCTTGGAAGTTGTCCGAGCCGGACCCCAAACATCCGTGTGCACATAATCTAGTATCCCTCGCTCTTAGACTTCTTGCTGTCAGAACTTGACCCCTGGTGACTTTTCATACACACAATCCTCGCAAAAATCCATGCTAGGTTCCTTGATTCTTGTGACCCTCTTTACCAAGCGAACTAGACCTTCTCGACATGTGCCCAAGCCGCCTATGCCATAACCGTGTGTGCTCACATGGGTCTCCACCACTTCCTTCGCCCAACCGCCGTGATCTCCTGCCACCGCTGCATTCGAGAGAGTATATAGATTACCGCGGACGAACACCCTTCATCACTACTAAGGAACCACGAACAACCTTCTTCACTCCGCTCACAATCCTCGCAACCACCGGAGTCCAAAGCACCAACCGAGATAAGATTCTTCCAAGTCGGGAACATGCCTCACATCCGCAAGGTTCGAACCACTCCATCATGCATCTTGATTTTGATATTACCTAGCCCCACTGTTTTACAAGCATGGTTATTCCCCATCAATACGCTTTCCCCATCAATGCCTCTCGTAGGTAGTAAACCACTTCCTATTTGGACACATATGGTAAGAGCAACCGTAATCAAGAATCCACTTCCCGAGATCTCCTCGCCACCCGTGACGACATAGCATTCCTTATCGCTTCCTTCCTCAAACGTAGCTTCGCCTCTTCCTTGCCCTCTCCTTTCAGTCTTGTTGTTGTTCTTCTTTTCACCTACTCTCTTATTTGACACCGACTTTGAAATGCCCAGCTTCACCGCGACTTGAAACATCCTTTTCCCGCAAGAGGTCTTGATTTAGATCTAGACTTTCCTCCCTTGCCTTTTCCTCGCTCATTGCTCCTTCCTCTTGCAAACAATCCTCGCTTGTTCCTCAGTACGCCAAGTACATGTCACTAGTTGCGCTTCTCCAAGATCGTCCGCTAGAAGTGCCGTTCTAGTCTCATCCATCTTCGATTTTCTCCCACAAGCCTCGAGTGTTTGCACCAGGTTCTCATAAGACTTCTAAGAGACAGTAGTAGAAGCGCCTGATCCTCGCCTCCTACTTTAACATCTATGTCTTTCAAACTGATATGATCCTATCAAACTTGTTGATGTGTTCCCGATTGATGAGCCCTCCTCCATCTTGCAAGTATACAATTTGAATTTTAAGTAGATCCGGTTAGTTAGACTCTTCGTCATGAAGGTACCCTCTAACTTCTTCCACACGCCTGCAAAGCTTTCTCTCCATCTACCAAGAAAGCTACATCCCTCTCAAGGCATAGGATAATCGACGCCTGTTTCCGTGATCCAACTCCTCCCAATCCTCATCGACATATCCTTGTTCTTCTTCTCCTTTCCATCCAAAGTCTTGTGCAATTTTTATGTAAATTAGAAAGTTTTTCATCTCGCATCCTCCAATAGGAAAAATCGTTCTTCCCATTGAACTTTTCAATCTCGAATTTTCCCACTTTGATCGATTCATCGTTGACGCCATCCTCTCGCTTGTCTTCGTGAATCCGCTTCTCAGAATCACCGAACACCCCTCAAATTAGAAATTACACCACTTCCAACTGAACAATAGCTCGATACCAATTGTCATGCGGACCGCTGAACCGCCGAGAGAAACCACCGCAAACGATAGCAAATAACACAATAAAAGAGTAAAGACACGAGATTTACGTGGTTCGGCAAGTTGCCTACGCCCACGGGTAAGGAGGGGATTTCCACTAATAGAAAGAGAGAATACAAATTAGGATTACAAGTTCTCACAAAGAAACCCTAAAACAAACCTCTCAATCTCTCAAAAGATCTCCTCTCCAAAGATGCACAAAACCCTCAAAATCGCCCAAAACGCTGCTTCAAACTTACCCTAACAATCGGTTAGGGTTATTAATAGCCTCTAAACGAATTGGGTTTAAAACCAAATCCTAATTAGACCCGTTTTGACCGCCTGCATTAGTCGACTACAACTCATATTAGTCGACTAATGTATCGTAGATTAGTCGACTATAAAACGCATTAGTCGACTACAATGCCTAGTAGTCGACTACAACTCATATTAGTCGACTACAATGCCTAGTAGTCGACTACAACTCATATTAGTCGACTATTCGGCCCACCAAACTTGTTTTCTCGTTCGCTATAGCAGTAGTCGACTACAATGCCTAGTAATTAGCTTCTACTCCGAACAGCTGTTTGTGCATGTTTTGTGCATGTTCTACAATTAGAAATACACATTGCCGCATTTCGGTGTAGTCGACTACAACTCATATTAGTCGACTACTGGCCCAACCGAAACTTGCTTTCTCGTCGCTATAGCAGTAGTCGACTACAATGCCTAGTAGTCGACTACTCAACCTGAAAACTGTTTGTGCATGTTTTTGTGCATGTTCTACACGTGACATTTGAGCTCTCCAGTTGATGGATGAGGTATTGAGCGTGTGTTTTGTAGTAGTTGCTTGCGAGCGTCAAAAGTTTAACTGGCATCTTGATGCTTGATTGATTGAAAATTGATCTTCTGATCTGATGGGAGCAGGTTACAATTTGTTGAGGCAGTAAATGGATTGGCTCTTGACTGATTGCATGAAGTTCTCCTTTTTTTAATTATTATTTATTCAAGAACAATAAAAATTGTGGACAGATCACTAGTGAGAATCGTAAGACGCATGGTTGCCTTCCAGTTCTACCAATGGTCAAAGATATTTTATGGGCTAGGCGTCTGCTTAGCCCATACCTTTTTTTTAAAGGATAGGCTCAGGTAAAGGCCTGGCCCGTAGGTTCTAAGTAGGAGTGCAAACGGTTGCTTGGATTTAATACTTATTGTATCCATATTTACTTAGCAACACAAATGAATATGGAATTACATAAAATTGGATATGAATACATACATATAGGGGTCCGGATTCTCTATAATCTTTATTATGGAGAAGACCTACAATTAGTTAGGTGGACTAATATTATTGACTTATCTCAATGGGTCTCATAATTAAAAATATTTTTATATTATTTAGATAATTAATATCATTAATGGGGTTCACTAAGTTAGAAGGCTTGATTGATGAGTTGTAGAGATTCTCTACAATCGACGATGTAGAGGATCTCTACCCTTTATATTTGATAATCTAATTAGATCTCTTGATTATCAAAAATTGACTCAAATCCACTAATCTAAGGATAAAAACAGTTATAACTTTATGACTAACATATATTCAAATATGGATACAGATGTTTCAGTACATATTTGTATCCGCAATCATATTTTATTGAATATAGACGGTGGCTGAACCGCATAGGCCATGTTTGGATTGGGAGCTTGTTTTGTTCTGGAATTATTATAACTCACTATAATCCAGGGATATAGTAGTACCATAGACTATAATGATTTAAATTTTTAATAATATGTTTGGTTCAATTAGTTATTAACACATCTTATACCTATGTCGTGTTTGGGAAGTAATCGTTATAAAGTGGTATAGGATTAGAATATAACAACAAATGTCGACAATGCCCTTCCGCTTAGTAATCGTGATTTTCGCTTAAGTTAAACCTATAATACAAAATTTCTCTAGTGACGAGAGAGAAAAACTCAACATAAACAAAAATCAGCTCACCATCAAAAGCTAATTCAATGTTTCATGTTTCTCATTAGAAAATGCATCAAAAAATTTAACTCAACAAAATGTGATTCGCCATAGACATGAAGAGGGTAAATTACCTAAGCCTAAGTTTAATGGCCAAACATCACAAAACAAGCCTTCCATATATTCTTTGTTCTCTTCTATGTTAACTAAACCTAGCAGGAGATCTGGACGGTAACCCCATGCAAAGAGGAAAAGTAGTAATGACACTTGGTAATTAATTTACCTAGCTAAGAACCAACCTTCAACCAATGAATTAATAAAGAATGAAAATATGCTTACCCTATGTTCGGTGTTCCGTTTTTTCCCCCGCTGAGTCGGTGTTCCCTTTTCTTTCCTTTTTCCTTTTCCCTTCCTTTTTTTTGGGTGGTTCTCGCTGTAGATGATGACAGCTGAAATAATTACATACTAATCCGACTAATTTTAGAAAAACTAAGGAGCAAATTATCTTTTTGGATCTAATCCCAAATGAAAAATAATCCAAGGACTACAATAGCACCTCCTCCCCTCCCTTATTTAGTCCGAAATTTATGGACTATTTTATTTTAAAGGACTAAATAGTCCAGCATATTCCTCTCAAAAAATTTAAACCAAACGTCTCACTATTTTAATTTAAAGGATAAAGGGTTATTACCCTAATATAATACCCAATTCAAACACGGTCATAATGTCCAGTGGTACGTGTCATAGGACACCACTGGGTTGTCTACTTCATACATATTTTTATTTGTTTTCCTTGTATTTACTACTTAGGACACCGCTAGAATTTGAGTATGACACCACTAAAAGGGATAAATTTATAAATTTGTCAATGTACGTAGATTCCAAATACAACCATGATTAATTATATGAGGATACTACTGAGACAAAATCTTGGCTCCACCACTGAATATAGATATCTAGTAACCATATCTGCATCCTAATAGAGATGGATACAAATATGATTAGGATTTTTTATTTTTATTTATTTTTGTACCTTGACGCCTAAGGGTTAGCGGAAAGGGTAGGAGTTTCATGGCCAACAAGTTGTAGGTTGGTGTGCGTCACATACGCAGGTGATCAGCCAGTTTGGCGAACAGAGAATTGCTGAGCAAGAAAGACGCACTTTCAACATGAGCTTTTGAATTTGTGCTCGAGGTATTGCTTCTGTTATTTCGTATGAGAGAGCCAAATCAGTAAAAGAGGCATGTCTAGCGACGAAAAAGAATATAGAGCATTTTTAATTTGAGAAAAATTAACACAAATTTGTTTCACCGGCAACCAACTAACCAACTAACGAACTCTAGTATAAGTTGAGGGATTTGCATCCTCTCCCGTCTTTACTACTAAAAAGTAGTGAAGGGACTACTACTTTTAATTACAGTCATTGATTATTTGGGTGATTGTGACTTATTCTAAATCCGACACTTATCATACCCTCGTGTATTGTATTAATTCCTAATTTGTACTCATCCATTAGGTAATCAAGGGTTTTGATAATGTAGTAATCTCTCCATTGCTTTTTTTTGTAGTGGAGAGGATCATAATTCTAAATGGATACGTCATATATGATATTCATACGAACTTAATGTATTTATCCTTATTTACTTTATCTAACTACACTGTTATTTTATGTTCTTATTTATTTATTTTTAGATGGAAAACAAGAAATATATTAATCACCCCTCACCAAGGTGAAATTGGAAAATCCGATTTGATCGACGAGAAGAACTGAAAGAATTATTAATTGTTATCCACATTTGAGAGTTAGAATATTGGAGGAATCAATTATCATTTTTATTTCTTTAATTAATTTGAGAAACTTTTTTAGACGAATCAATAAATTGTTTCTTCGTAACTCTGTTTTATCTATCTTTATAATTCAATTGCGACTATGACATATATATATTCACTGTTATTTTGGTTATATATACGAATCTATCACTTGCTCAATGTAAAGACTGATATTTTGCACCTCGTGTTCTTGTCAGAAAAAAAAATGTAAATGACTTGATAGTCTAATTAATTTGAGAAATCTAGTTAGAGAGAGACCTCACAAGTCGGACATCTTCGTAATAATAGGTAAGAAGCTTGACTTTGCAAGGATAGAAAAACTTATCATCACCTTATTTTCTCCGACTTTTTAGTGGCTCCACCAGTTCTCTTCCTTTCAAGAAAAATATATATAGAGAGAGAACAACAAAAGAGAGAGAGAGAGAGAGAGAGAGAGAGGAGGAGGATGAGGCTCGGAGAGATGTATCACCCGTTTCTCTCTTTCTTTCTCCCATATATGCATCATATCATTCTTTTCTAGGGGCATGCAAGGCTATCCTAAATCATCAACAGAAAATACAATTGTTGATGATTAAAGATACCCTTGCATATATACCCTTAAAAAAGATGATACTATGCCTACATGTTGAAAGAAAGAAGGAAATAGGTGATATGTCTCTCCGATCTTCATTCTCCGCCTCCGCTCTCTCCTTAATTTTTTTGAGTTTGTTGTTAAATCTCCATATTTTTCCTTTTGAGAGGGAGGGAGCTAGTGGAGACACTATAAAGTTGGAGAAAATAAGGTGATAGTAAGTTTTTCTATACTTATATGTTGAAAAAAAGAAGAAAATGAGTGATAGATCTCTCCGATCTTCATTCTCCGCCTCCTCTCTCTCCTTAATTTTTCTGGGTTTGTTATTAAATCTCTATATTTTTCTTTTTGAGAGGGAAGGAACTAGTGGAGACACTATAAAGCCAGAAAATAAGGTGACAGTAAGTTTTTTTATTTTTGAAAAATCAAGCTTCTTATCTATTACGGAGAAAATAAGGTGACAGTAAGTTTTTTCTATTTTTGCAAAAGCTTCTTACCTATTATTACGCAAACGTCCAACTTGTAAGGCCACCTTTCATGCACTCTGGGGGTGTTTGGCTGTTCGAAAGTGAATTGAAATTATGTAAGTTACTTTTTTTTGCAAATAATTTTCACATCCACATCAGCATATAAGTGGAATACAATGTTTGTTTGAAAAAATAAATTTATTGTTGAAAGTGCAATGTGAAGATGACGTGGCAAAATTAGATCAATTAGTAATTATAATTAAAATCATTTAATTAAAATTGGGTACTATTTTTGTCACTTTCATGTGACTACACCACTTTTTTAGAGGAAGTCAAAATTACATTAAATCCTATGTGGCAACTTTCTTACATTTCACTTTCATAACCACTTGCATGCAAATAAACACATAAAATATTAAAAGAAAGTCACTTTCTCACTTTCATCTTTCTGTTGCAGGTAAACAAACACCCCCTATATACAACTAGATTTCTCAAATTAATTAGACTATCAAACAATTTACATTTTATTTCTAACAAGAACGCAAGGTGCGCAGGTTATCAATCTTTACATTAAGCAACTGATAGAATCGTACATAAAATCAAAATAACAGTGAATAACGCCATAATCGCAATTGAATTATAAAGATAGATAAAATAGAGTTACTAAAAAAACAATTTAGTAACTCTCCAATGTGGATAACAACTAATAATTCAAATGTGGATAACAACTAATAATTCGCTTCAGTTCTTCTCGTCGCTTGAATCTGATTTCTCCAATTTCGCCTTGGAAAAATTTCAAATTCAACTTAAATAATACAATTAATTAATTAATCAGAATTATACATCAACCGGGTCTCTCTAACTTTGGGCCCCACAGCACACTTTATATATAATTATCTCTCGCGCTCAAGAAATCACAAGCTCACTATTTTTATTTTATTTTTTCCTTTTGATCAAATTTCGATGGAAATTTACGAATCCAATGGATTCAGATCATGGTGGGAGTTCGTCGTCGTCTTCCTCCTCCGTCCCCTGCTCGCTATCGTCTTCGTCTTCTCAATAATCCTCTTCAGTATGTTATATCCAAACCCTAATCCCCAAATCCTCATATCTAAGTCGAAAAAAGCTGCGACTTTTATCTAATTTTGGGGATTTTCTTTTTCTTTTTTAGGTTGGTTTGTGGCTTGGAAGACGGTATTGGTTCACGTGCCTTTGGTTCAGGAGATCTTCGGACTTCGAAAGAAGCCGGTGAAGCCCAAGCCACTGACTCGACATCGCCTCTCGAGATTTTATAACTCCAACAATTCTCTAAGGTTTGATCTCTAATGTTATTTGGGTCTTTTGAGATATTTCCCCCATATCTTATCTATTTCGAAAGAAGTTGCCCACAATTTGATATTATCAAATGAGTCCCCAAACCCATTAGTTACCCCAATTTAGTTCCTTTTATGGTGGGTTTTTATGGAGCACAACGAACAATCGCACAGTAAGGAAGTGCAAGCAACAAGAGAACACAGAAATTTTACGTGGTTTGGCTAAATGTGTCTACCTCCATGGCCCCTTACCAGGGAAATTCACTTTCTGCACAAACCAGGACAAGTTTCACATGGTATAGACTTGTAAACCCTCGCACATCTCACACCCTCACTCGGGAGCTCTAAGAGGCTAACATTGGTATCACACCACATCACTTAAAGAACCTGAGTAGACCTAGCACTCAAGAGGCCTAAGAGGATCCTGCCTCTCATGAAGAGGATGTCCTTCTCAACACTAACACGCCTCTTTTTATAGCCCCCAATGAGAAATTCAAGAAGCTGAATGCTTAATTCATCATTTCATCTCCCTATGCGTTAATCATGGCCTTCAAGCTTCCTCATGGAGCTCCCATCTTTCTCATGATAACCTTCAAGCTTCCATCCTTTGCATTCTCCCATATTGACTAGCCCTTCAATCTTACTTAGTCAACATCATGCACTCTCTCTCTCTCTCTCTCTCTCTCTCTCTCTCTCTTGTAAAAAGATTTTGGGAGAACCCAACAGGGGGATGATAGGGATATAACAGGAAATCAGACAAACTAACTAACTTATCTTATGGTATCTAGTTTTTTGGACTTCTTTCAAAAGATATGAGATGTAAGGAATCGGTATCTCAAAAATCCCTATCGCCTTTTCTAACTATTTTGATAATTCTAACTAAAATTTATCTATAGTCTGATACGACTTGTATAAGAAGAAATAAGAAGTTGGTGATAGATTTGGGATTGAGATTTAGGAATTTCAATTGATTTTTATGTAATTATCATCACACAGTATTGGTAGGATTTACAGTTAGAAAAAGTCTGATTTTGAACTATTAAACTGTTTGCATGTGTCTTCATTTTTGAGTTTTATGTACTCTCGGGTTTTAGGGGAAAATAAGTAGAGAATTCACGGAGTTGATTGCAGTTAAACATAAAATCTCAATGCAACATATTGGTAACTACAAATTTCTTCACAATGGTTGTTAAGAAGAGTTGCTCCATAAAAATATTTTGAGTTTAAGGACTGGCCATCAACCTGATGATGACCCTCTAAGATGGTGTTGAATCATTGATGATATGGAAGGGAAATAGGAACATAGAGTTTTACTAACATTCCCAGAAAATAGTTGGTTATTCACACTAGACTTATGCAACAAAGAAGCAATCTTCTAGCATTTTTCTAGACTACAAAGAGTCGAGATAGATTCAGATTGTAAACTCACCTTTTACAGAGCAGTTGCTAACTGATAAGAGCTTTAGATTTTCCTGATGATGACCAAACATTGAGGCTTTCAATAGTCATATATGGCATTAAGTGCAAACTGCATGAACTTCCGTTATGTTTACAAGAAACTAAGTCATGGGTCAATATGAAACCTAGGTCAATGAAACAAATTAAATCATGTACAACCTGGGATCCAACAATTTTATGAAATTTTTTTAATTAACATGAAAGCACTTCTAACTCATTAAAATGGCTCAAATTACATTTCATATTCATGTTGGTGTGTAGGTTATAGGTTAGCAATGGCTATGAATGATCACAATCAGGATGATATCTGAGCTTAAGGGGCCTAAGATGCTCAGTTCAGGTATTTTTCTTGAAGTTCCCTCAACTAGGAGCAAGTCAGGTTCTTAGTTATCGTCCTGACAAGAGAAAATAGAATTTTTGACATTCAAAATTTATTGATTTTGGGTGGAGGTGTACATGGTGTTGTCAATCCAGATTGAATCTTTTCCCAAGTGAGACGCTAATCAATTATAATATGTTTTACTTTACTTGTGAAACACAATATGTGGCAAGCAGTTTGGTCATTATATTGTTATGGTGCGAAGTAACTATCATTGGACAAAAGAAAGGGAATGAAGAAGTTATTTGATTAGAGATCTCATAGCATGCCCTAGGTTGACAATAAAGAAACAATATTCTGCTTTCAATGACTTCCCATGAAAGGGGATCATCCTAGGGAAGGTGCGACGTGTAAAGTGTGGAAAGACGCAACATGTTAAGTGTGGAAAGACGAGAGAGGAAAGAAAGGAGAACAATAGAGCAAGTAGAAAGAAGGGAGAGAGATAGGAGAAGAGAGTAGAGGAATGGCAACTTTTTCAAGATGCAAACTTATACATTGAACACGCTCTAGGTTGCTGCAACTGCTACCTTTTGTTCCATAAACTGAAAAGAGGGAAGGAAAACTGCATTTAAACAGTTATGTCTAGAGGGATTAATTAATTCTGATGAGAGCATCAGCAGTTGGAAAGTGTGAAATGGGTGTTAATTCTATTTTGAATTCTTTGATGAAAATAATAGTAACTGATTGGAACTCAAGGGAGTGTAAGCTTTTTTACTTATCAAGAGACTTGTGCAATGCTTGAAAAGTACAATCTGGATATAAAGAGGCTTTCATACACCTTATCTAAGAGGTTTTTAGTTTTTATACTTCATCTTGGTGAGTATATTGTCCTTGATTACTTTTTCATGGACCTTCCCTCTTTTGCTCCACTTCATCCAAGTAATTTAGGAAGATCTAAATGAATTTTCACGCCTCCTGTAAGTGTGACAAATGATGCTAGGTGCTTTAAGCAGCGGGTCTACAGGCTTAGAGGCGTCCTTAATGACTGTCCCTAGAAGTTTAAACTGTTTAAGCTACCATCTAGAATATTTACTATCTATCTTCCTTTTAATAGATATTCAAAACTTTTTTTTTTCATCAAAGTATTTCTTGAATTGTCCACATGGATCTTCTTCTGTTTCCTATTTATGCAATCACTGGCAACACCATTCAGAAGAACAGTACGTATATCACTAAAATACCCACTTAGATAAGGATTTTTATTCTTTTTTATTTCTAAGAGAAGGATTTTAACTCTTCATATTACGTTTAAAAGTATTACATGCACCTTTTTGCTTCCAAAACTCACATCACTGTGCTCAAGGATCAAGCAGTTCACTATGTGCTATAGCTATCTCAAACATTACTCTTACCCGTCTTTAGAAAATTCGAAAATGTTGCCTTCAAGTGGATAAATTCCACATTTATGTGGAAGATTTTCCAAGCATTCAGTAGCCTGCATTCAACTTGTAACCATTTCCATCAAAAGCAGGAGCTCTGCCAGAATAATTAAATATCAGTAACTTAACTTTGACAAATTTTTGGTAGGCCTTATTTTGGCAGATGAAGAAATGTTCTTGGCCTTCAGAGATGTTTAACCCTTTTCAAAGATCGGTTCAATTAAGCATATGGATCTAGAACCTAATGATTTGATGTGTTTTCCCCTCATTCTCAATTGCATAACTGAAGTTGGTATGGAAACGCTATATTCTCAAACCTTGATATTTCTCATCTATGTTCTCCATTGTTCCGCAGAAACAGCAGATTGGGGAAAGAGGAAAATTCAGAAAAATTGTCTTCAGAAATCCGAACAGCAAGATGATATGTCGTTACCATGCATTATCCAAGTCAGTTATAGGCTTGAAAGATGGCCCGAAGTGTATCTTTAATCGAATGTAGGGGTTAATGATCAATTATTTAAATGGAGCATGGCTCTCAATGATCTTATGAAATGTACAGATGGACTATCATGTTTTCAACGTTTGTAAATATAATGTCTAACGATGTCAAGTGTTATTTTATTCATTGTGTTGATTGCTTGAAAAGTCTAATTGAGCATGTTTGTGATTGCACAAATAAGCTGTGGGGCGAAATTTAGTTGATGTTTTAGGTATTTATCTTTGTTCCCATAATATATTTTCTAAAACCGAACAGGATTTTATCCTAATGGAACTGTTGATCTCTAAGTGGTGATTGTCTTTTTTATTTCTTAGATTTGAGTTGGTAAGAATAATTATTAAGTGATTACGCGTTAATTAAGTTACAAGAAGACCCAGTAGCGCGAAGCGCCCGTGGCCTAATGGATAAGGCGTCTGACTTCTAATCAGGCGATTGTGGGTTCGAGTCCCACCGGGCGTGCATTTTTTATTAATACCTTTTCTTATTTGATGTTGTTTCCAAAGTCTATATTTGCATTTGCATTTACTTTCTCTTTCCCTTTTCTTTTCTTTTTTTTTTCTTCTTTAATCCATGGACTCAGCAAGTCGTAAGTTACCAGTAGGATAGAGATGCCTAGATGAGTACATGGGCGAGAGGATTAGAGCTCGAGGTTGTGGGAAGTTTACCCTTGTCAAGCTTGGGCTTTCTGCCATTGAGAACCTCTGCAAGCAATGTGATCTCTTCTCTCGACAATCTTCACTTCAACCCCATATTACAGCACATTTCGATATTCATCGAGTTCTCGTAAAATCAAGAAATCCAATATTTTAGATTAGTAATACTTGCTTAATCGCTTATACTAAAAGGTATAAGCACATAAATTTGCAAACTATTTTATCAACATTTACACATCCAGAACTCAATGGTTTCTTTGCGCGCTAAAATCCACAGTTATGCGGAAGCTGTCTGATTAGATTTCATGTTCCGCAAACCAATACATCTCTCTTCTTTCAGAAAAGTTCAACATTGAAGTTTTGTTTTCGCACAAGCTTACCGAAAGTGAACAGAATTTGAAAGTTACGTTTCGTGATTTGACCATGATCTTCAATGAGATGTCTAAGGGACAGTCTGGTGTTGCTCGAGCTTTCATAATAAATTGCTCATATATGTAGTTTATAGAAGTAGCTTATATAAGTTGCTAAAAGTAGTCGTTTTGTAATAATATATCAAAAGTTGCTTCTAAAAGCAGTGAAGTTGTTTGGTAATACTATGCTTAAAGATTTTGTCAAAAGATAAAGATCACTTGTGGTATATATGTTAGATTTAAATCTAATTAAATCTATTTGTGGGCACATATGTTAAATTAATGTGTAAATCTATCACTTAAGGAAACCCACTAAAGTGATCAATTAAGTTGGGTTATCGGGTATTTATATATTGTCATGGGCTAAATGTGCAGATACCAGGTTGTAATTACAATTTGATGAGGGGCCAAATTGTAAAAGTGCAACACCTATATATATGGGGTTATGGTCCCTAATCTAGGGTTAACACAAGAATTCTCATCTCTTTTACCCCCATCTACCCATCTAAAAAAGAGATCTAAGGAAGAGAAGAAGCCCTAAGATTAGAAGATCCATCAATCCACTCAAGATCCAAACCATGGATTCAGGTATAATTCCGCTTTAGTTTTTTATCAATCTCTTTGAGGTAATCAAGTCTTATTAAAGATCTAACAAGTGGTATCAGAGCCTCTTGATTAACTCTTAGAGATTTTTTGAGTTTCTATGGTTTTTCGGGTGGATTTATGAATAAAGATCAAATTTTTTCTCGGATTTTTTGGGTTCGGATGAACAAGAAGGTTTGATCTCGGATAAACAAGTAATTTATGTTCTGGATGAACAAGAAGGTTTGATCTCGGATAAACAGTAATTTATGTTCGGATGAACAGTAAATGAAATAATTCGCGATGAACAGTAAAATTTTAAACAGTAACTTTTTCGATTTTTGGTTAGATTTTCTATGATTTTAGAAAATTAATATAAGGTTTGGATCTGGATTGAGGTTTAAGAAAAGAAAAATTTTTTTGGTTTTGTGACGGCGGCCATCACGGATAAACCCTAATGGGTTCAAAAGCCTAAGCGGCTTTGACGGTTCAGATCTAAACCCTAAGGGGTTCCTGTAGTTCAACCCTAATGGGTTCAAAAGCCTAAGCGGCTTTGACGGTTCAGATCTAAACCCTAAGGGGTTCCTGTAGTTCAGACGAGGTTCGAGGTTCATTTTGGCGAACCTCGGTTCATTTTGGCGAACCTCGGTTCATTTTGCGAACCTCGGTTCATTTTGGCGAACCTCGTTTTGCCGAACCTCGGTTCATTTTGGCGAACCTCGCGACTTTGGCGAACCTCGGTTCATTTTGGCGAACCTCGCCTTTGGCGAACCTCGGTTCATTTTGGCGAACCTCGCGACTTTGGCGAACCTCGCTTTTGGCGAACCTCGCGACTTTGGCGAACTCGCTTTTGGCGAACCTCGCTTTTGGCGAACCTCGCGACTTTGGCGAACCTCGGTTCATTTTGGCGAACCTCGCTTTTGGCGAACTCGCTTCGAACTCAAGTCGAACCTCGCCGTTCGAACTCAAGTCGAACCTCGCAGTCGAACTCAAGTCGAACCTCGCCGTTCGAACTCAAGTCGAACCTCGCCGTTCGAACTCAAGTCGAACCTCGCCGTTCGAACTCAAGTCGAACCTCGCCGTTCGAACTCAAGTCGAACCTCGCCGTTCGAACTCAAGTCGAACCTCGCAGTCGAACTCAAGTCGAACCTCGCCGTTCGAACTCAAGTCGAACCTCGCAGTCGAACTCAAGTCGAACCTCGCCGTTCGAACTCAAGTCGAACCTCGCCGTTCGAACTCAAGTCGAACCTCGCAGCTCGAACTCAAGTCGAACCTCGCCGTTCGAACTCAAGTCGAACCTCGCCGTTCGAACTCAAGTCGAACCTCGCAGCTCGAACTCAAGTCGAACCTCGCAGCTCGAACTCAAGTCGAACCTCGCCGTTCGAACTCAAGTCGAACCTCGCCGTTCGAACTCAAGTCGAACCTCGCGTTCGAACTCAAGTCGAACCTCGCCGTTCGAACTCAAGTCGAACCTCGCCGTTCGAACTCAAGTCGAACCTCGCGTTCGAACTCAAGTCGAACCTCGCCGTTCGAACTCAAGTCGAACCTCGCCGTTCGAACTCAAGTCGAACCTCGCCGTTCGAACTCAAGTCGAACCTCGCGTTCGAACTCAAGTCGAACCTCGCGTTCGAACTCAAGTCGAACCTCGCAGTCGAACTCAAGTCGAACCTCGCGTTCGAACTCAAGTCGAACCTCGCCGTTCGAACTCAAGTCGAACCTCGCGTTCGAACTCAAGTCGAACCTCGCCGTTCGAACTCAAGTCGAACCTCGCCGTTCGAACTCAAGTCGAACCTCGCGTTCGAACTCAAGTCGAACCTCGCCGTTCGAACTCAAGTCGAACCTCGCCGTTCGAACTCAAGTCGAACCTCGCCGTTCGAACTCAAGCGAGCCTCGTGCTCAATTCGTGCAAACTCAATTAAATTTCGGTGTTAATCAATTATTTCATTCAAGTATTATGACACTAAGGAATTAAGTTGGTCTCTCATTCTAAATGATTAATTGAAGCAAGATGTTGCCAAAGTAACCTCTCTTGTGTAGATTGTTCATGAAGGATGTTAGATGGTTGTGTGTATACTTTTCGAGTAGATATTTAATCGCCCAAAGGAAGATTAATATTTATTTAGGCTATATGCATCTGCGATGATAAACGCGTGACAATTATAAGGTTTACATGTGGATAACAAATCAATCCAAAGATGGGTTTGTTGTTTGACATGTGTTATTGTCAGTGTTTGATCATTGCAACAAGATATCACTTGCAGTTAATATTACTGTCCAAAGACTTGATATTAATGTTGTACAAGATATCTTGGATGGGGATATGTCATTATTTGAATTTTATTGATTAATAATTACAGCTATTAATGTGAAAATCTTTTGTTTTATTTCAGCTAATGCATCTGCTGCAACCATTTCTGCTAACATCAACTCAATTCCCATGCTAAATGGGACTAATTTCAAGGTTTGGAAAGAGAACATTTTAATTGTTCTTGGCTGCATGGATCTAGACCTTGCATTAAGAATCGAACAACCTCAACCTCTCATCGGAAAGCACTCGATGCAAAGAAGGAGTATGAGAGGTGGAGCGCTCAAATCGCATGAGTCTCATGATCATCAAGCGGCATTCTAAGCCTTTAGGGCACGTAATCCGAAGGGATTACTAAAGTCAAAGATTTCCTTGCTGAAATTGAGAAACGTTTTGCTAAAAACGATAAGGTAGAAACAAGCACGCTATTAGCGCGCTTGATTTCAATGAAGTATAAAGGCAAAGGAAATATCAGGGAGTACATTATGGAAATGTCTCATATTGCTTCAAAACTTAAGGCACTGAAACTCGATCTATGTGATGAGTTATTGGTGCATCTGGTGTTGCTGTCTCTTCCTGCACACTTTAATCAATTTAAGGTCAGTTATAACTGCCAGAAGGAGAAATGGACTCTGAATGAGCTCATTTCATACTGTGTGCAAGAAGAAGACAGATTGAAGCAAGATAAGACAGAAAGTGCTCATTTGACTTCTGCCCATAAGGATAAGGGCAAGAAAAGAAAGAATGATAAGGAAGCTGCTAAGGGTCCAGTTCAAAAGAAACAACATAAGGATAATCAGGGTTGTTTCTTTTGTCATAAGGATGGACACGCAAAGAAGGATTGTACCAAATATCACGCCGGCGGTCAAAAGGGCACGCTCCTTACTTTGGTCCGTTTCGAGGTTAATTTAGTCTCGCATCTAGAAACACTTGGTGATTAGATTCGGCTTCTACTACTCACATAAGTGTTTCTATGCAGGTTGCCTCGAGCTACCGAAAGCCAAGTGATGGTGAAAGACACATCTTTGTGGGCGATGGACAATCGGTAGATGTGGAAGCAATTGGGCACTTTAGGTTATTGTTAGAACCGGTTCCTATTTGGATTTGAAAGATACTTTTGTAGTCCCGCCTTTAGACGAATTTGGTTTCTATTCCTTTATTGGATAAATCAGTTATTATTGTTCATTTGAAAATAACCGTGCTAGCTTATCTTTAAATTCAAATATTGTGGAACCGGTTTCTTGAGTACTTTGATAACCTATATTTGCTTGATACGCTTGCTTCTTATAATGAAACCTTGCATGTGGAATCACGTGGTACTAAGCGTAAATTAAATAAGGAAAATTCAGCCATTATGGCATAAGCTTGGGTCATATCTCAAAAGGTAGAGTTGAGCGCCTTGTGTCGATGGCATTTTAGATTCTCTTGATTTTACGACTTTGATGTATGCATTGATCAGATCAAGGGAAACAGACTAAAGTTAAGAGATTAGGTGCCGACAGATCTTCAGACGTCTTAGAATTGATACATACAGATATTTGTGGGCCATTCCCTACGGCATCCTGGAATGGTCAACAATATTTTATATCATTCATAGACGATTACTCACGCTATGGGTACCTATATCTCATTAAAGAAAAATCGAGTCTCGGACGATTCAAAGCTTTTAACGCCGAAGTTGAGAACCAACTCAATAAAAGATTAAAACCGTTAGATCGATCGTGGTGGTGAGTACTACGGCAGATATGATGGTTCGTGAACAACGCCCGTGACCATTTGCTAGATACCTAGAGGAATTCGGTATCGCCCCACAAGACACCATGCCGTGATCACCTAGCATGAATGGTGTAGCCGAAAGACTAAACAGACTCTTAAGGATATGGTAAGAAGTATGATTGCTCATTCTTCTTTACCGTGAGTCACTGGGAGAAGCACTAAAGACTGCAGCCTTACATTCTTAACAGAGTACCAAGTAGCTTGCTAAAACACCTTATGAGCTTTGGACCGGTCGAAGCCCAGCCTAAAGCACTTACATATTTGGGGATGTCCATGAGGCAAGGCCTTATAGGCCAAATGAAAAGAAATTGGACTCCAAAACAGCTTAGCGCCTACTTTATTGGGTATTCGAATCGATCCGTGGGCTATAAGTTTTATGATCCCACACTCGTGAATATTTTTGAGACGGGAACAAAGAACATTCTTTGAGGATGTTGAGTTTGGGGAGAAATAAGGTTAGAGACATTGCCTTTGAGGAGGAATTGGCTTTAAATCCAATCCATACAGTCATTTCGACAATATTCAAGTACCTATACTGTTATTGTTCAAGAAATGAACTGAACCTCAAGAAGGCAATATTGAACAACTCCCCTGCTCCGTAAGAACAAACTCAACAACCTCAAGAACCAGTGCCATTAAGGAGATCCACGAGAAAGGAGAAATGCTATTAGGATGATTATATTGTATTTCTTCAAGAACATGAGGAAAGTAATGGAATGATGGAAGATGATCCAATCAACTTCCTTCGTGCCATGAAAAATTCTAACTCTCAAAAGTGGATTGATGCCATGAATGAGGAGTACAAGTCTATGCAAGACAATAAGGTTTGGGAACTTGTTCCATTGCCGAAGGTGCAAAACCAATTGGTTGTAAATGGATATTTAAAACCAAGCGGATGCAAATGGTAATGTGGAAAAGTATAAAGCACGCCTTGTAGCTAAAGGCTATACTCGAAGGAAGGCATTGACTATACGAGACTTTCTCTCCGGTTTCATCGAAAGACTCTTTCGGGACTATCATGGCACTTGTTGCTCATTTCAATCTTGAGTTACATCAAATGGATGTTAAGATCGCATTTCAATGGAGACATTGATGAGATGATCTATATGGTACAACGAGAAAACTTTGTGTCAGGAGACCCAAAGAATATGGTTTGTAAACTAAGGAAATCCATTTATGGACTCAAGCAAGCTCCTCGTCAATGGTACCACAAGTTTCAACAAATAATTATCTCGTTTGGTTTTGAGATGAATATTGTTGATGATTGTGTATATCAAAAATTCAGTGGGAGTAAGTATATTTTTCTGGTTCTGTATGTGGATGACATTTTGCTTGCCACTAATGATATAGGCTTGTTGCACGAAACCAAGAGATTTCTATCAAAGAATTTTGAGATGAAAGATCTTGGGGACGCCTCTTTTATATTAGGAATCCAGATACATCGAGATCGTTCTCGAGGTATACTTGGATTATCACAAAAGAGCTATATCAATAAAGTACTCATAAGGTTTGGCATGCAAAATTGCGCACTGTGTGATACCCCTGTTTCTAAAGGAGACAAGTTTAGTCTCAATCAATGCCCTAAAGGTAACCTTGAAATTCAGGAAATGCAGAAGATTCCCTATGCTTCAGCTGTAGGGAGTCTAATGTATGCTTAGGTATGTACGCGTCCGGATATTGCGTACATTGTTGGGATGTTAGGCAGATACTTAAGCAACCCTGGGATGGATCATTGGATCGCAGTCAAAAGGGTTATGCGGTATCTTCAGAAAACAAAAGATTATATGCTCACATACAGGAAATCAGATCAGTTGGAGGTCATTGGGTACTCGATTCGATTTTGTCGGATGCCAAGACAGCAGAAAGTCTACTTCGTGCTACATTTATATGTTAGCGGAGGAGCTATATCATGGAAAAGTGTCAAACGACACTTGTAGCTTCCTCCACTATGGCGCAGAATTTATAGCTTGTCATGAGGCATCTAATCATGGAATATGGCTGCAAAATTTTGTCACTGGTCTGCGTATTCTGGAAAATATTGAAAGACCACTAAAGTTATTTTGTGACAATAAATCCGCAGTCATGTATTCCAACAACAACAGAATCTCAACTAAGTCAAAACATATTGACATTAAGTTCCTAGTTGTGAAAGAAAGAGTACAGAGTGGACAGATATCCATAGAGCATATTGGGACAAACTCCATGATAGCAGATCCTCTTACTAAAGGATTACCACCCAAAATTTTTCAAGAGCACACTGCTCATATGGGGGTGGTAATATTTGAGGATATCATGTTTTAGTAGGAGTTTGTGATTTTATTGCTTTATGAGTATTTTGGACCTATTCAAAGCTTTGGTTATTTTTCCGATCGTAATAAAGTATTCGCTAACCACTGCTACATTATGATTAAAGTTGACCTCACTAAAGTTTTCGGTAGGACCGGTTGAAAAATAGGCATGCATGCATCACATTGCATGTAATTTTTCATGCCGTACATCCATGATTGATCTATGTCATTTGGTCAGTACTAGTATATGTGACCATTGATGGGTTTAGTCACGATAAATGTGACGAAAACCGCTTTGATCCTATATTGATATGGTCAATGGACGAGATTGTTTGGAAATACCCTTGTATGTGATAGAGATTTTGAGCTCATAAGGTAATACACATTTAAGGATACATATGGTGCCCAAGTGGGAGATTGTTAGATTTAAATCTAATTAAATCTATTTGTGGGCACATATGTTAAATTAATGTGTAAATCTATCACTTAAGGAAACCCACTAAAGTGATCAATTAAGTTGGGTTATCGGGTATTTATATATTGTCATGGGCTAAATGTGCGATATCAGTTGTAATTACAATTTGATGAGGGGCCAAATTGTAAAAGTGCAACACCTATATATATGGGGTTATGGTCCCTAATCTAGGGTTAATACAAGAATTCTCATCTCTTTTACCCCCATCTAAAAAAGAGATCTAAGGAAGAGAAGAAGCCCTAAGATTAGAAGATCCATCAATCCACTCAAGATCCAAACCATGGATTCAGGTATAATTCCGCTTTAGTTTTTTATCAATCTCTTTGAGGTAATCAAGTCTTATTAAAGATCTAACAATATAAACTTTGGAAGAAAAAAAAGATAAAAAAAAAAGAATCTATTTGTAAAAGGATTCTAAGATTGCTTCTAAAAATACTCTCTTAAAAGCAGAAGTAATTTCAATAAACATGCAAAAAAAATTTCACCAAACACCATTATTGATTGTTCCTCGTAACAATAACCAGAAGCACCTCAAAAAAGCTATACCAAATTGACCCTAACACAGTGCAATAAAAAAGACTAAGAAGGATCAGTTCTGAAACAGAGGTGTGATCCAAAAAGATTTAACATAATTTTTTCTCCAACACAAGGGCTATCAGAATCATTCAACTATATTTTGCTTATAGTTGGAATTATTAATTACATTCTCTTCGTCATTCCGTCCAGGAATAGATTCACAACTCATGAAATCCATAAAGCTGATATTAACAACCAGAAAACATAGATAGTACTAGATGTTAATATTCTCAATCCACGTAGGATTTAGCTTTGTTTTACTAATAAAAGTCGACATCTAGAGCATAGGCGTGATTATGTGCTGTAAGCATCAACTATGATCACAAGCATCAACTATGATCACAATAGATTAATGAGAAGAGCACGTGAGATGCACAAATGGAACTATAGCATGACATTCTGCAAAACGCTGGAACATTTCGATAATTATAAAGGTAAATACACTTTCATATGGTATCAAAAATGGACAAAGCAATCTTCTCTAATCTACCCATAAACATAATAAAGCATTTCCATTTTTACAAAGATATCTATGGAAATAATAACCAATATCGGAAAGGGCTCTAATTTACAGCAATACCGGAAAATGAATATAAGTTATAATGTACTTGGGCACTCATAGGTCTGATCCAGGCATGGCGAACTGTGAAGAAACGGATTCGACGCGGTTTCTTAGTTCAGAAATATCCTTGCTGTTTTGAATTCCCTTGAGGAACTCTTTCTGATACTTCCCATGTTCCCTCTGAAGGGTACTCGCAATCTGTGCAGCTCTGAGTAGGAAATCAGCAATTATCTCAAAATCTCCCTCTAAACAACCTCTAGTCGTCATTGCCGGCGTCCCTTGATATATACATAAAATCAATGGTCAGGACATTCAACAAGACCATTATTTTTTTTAATAGGCATAAAATATACATAAAATCGATGGTCACGACATTCACCAAAACTATAATGAGATATAGAATATAAGCTGCCTAATAACATGGGATATTAGATATAACTTGCCACCTCATTCAACAAAATGATTTATCAAAAGATAAGAGTGGTGAGGTCCATCTGCTCTTATATGAGTAGAGGAATGAGCCTCACCGCTAGTTTATCTCTTAGTAGCTTATTTAGCAAAACGAGCTGCCAACTCATGTCCAATTTTGATAATGACAACAGTAATAATATTTACCTATTCTCACACCGCCAGGTGAAATAGCACCATTTTCACCAAATATAGGAGTTTTATTCAAACTAATGTGGCACGCCTCACAGACTTTCTCGAAGTGTTTACCTGTTAAGATTCAAGAGAAAGACAAAGTCATTAAACGAACATGTTTCATGTATGACCGTTTTAAAAGCATCAAAAATATGTATTAAACATCGGATACAAGTATGAAGCTCCCAACAATTGCAGGAACAGATAATTTCCACCATCTATACAAATTATTTGATAATTGACGATATTAGGATTTTAGAGAAGTTATGCATGTGACCAATGTGAGATGTTCCTGCGTGTGCATACATAGTGTAGATAAATATCACTTTTTCCAGAAAGTGGAAATTTCCTTTATCATTATAGATATTTATTTTGGTATATTATTAACAGACAATCAAGTGGAAAGCGAGCCCTTTAATACAGAACTTGACAAACATCTGCATTAAACAGTATGCACTCATAAACAGAATATGGCCCTTCCAAAGACAATTTTATAAACAAGGAACAAGGTGAAGAGGGTCCAACACTAAGATCAAGTTTTTTATACAACATTCCTCAAAAAAAAAAAAAAGTTCTTTTATACAACATGTTATTAACTTTTCTAGCATCCATTCACTAGTGAACATAATTCCTCAACACAAAGAATATGTGATGACACCAAAAAGGGATGTGAAAACAAAAATAACAATACAATAGAAGATTAAAGAAAGATGTGAATGCATGTATCACGATATACCAAATCATTTAAAAAAATTGATTCTTACTTTTTCCTTGAATAAACGTGAAGGCTTACATCTACTTAACCAACTGAATCAATTAATTCTAATTCAAAAAAATGACAGAGCACCGAGGGGAGTTGGGATGGCATCTTACAGTAAACATATTCATAAAATGTTAATACTAGGAAATGAAGAAACTGTGGTAAGTTACAAATCAAAGTATTAAAGCCTAGAGGAAATGAAGAAACTGTGGTAAGTTACAAATCAAAGTATTAAAGCCTAAAATACCTGTTAAACCGAACGTTCTAAGATCCCACAGTATCAAATGGTTATCTGTACCTCCAGTTACTAATCTGCATTTTCTTCTCAGCAAGGCTGATGCTAATGCTTGAGCATTTTTCTTCACCTGCTGGATATAAGTTCTGTATTCAGGAGTAGCCACTTGTTTAAAGGTTATAGCCAAAGCTGCAATATGGTTATTGTGAGGACCCCCTTGCAATGCAGGGAAAACAGCAAAATTTATCCGATCTTCAAAATCATATTGATCACTTTCTTCTGGTTGACATAGAGAAAATCCCCGCTTCTTCGCTCTTTTCCCTTTCCTGAAAAATATTATACCACCCCTTGGTCCCCGAAGGCTTTTGTGTGTAGTTGAAGTAACAATATCACAATAATCAAATGGGCTCTGGCACTCCTGTAATGGAAACATTGAGGGGAAAGAAAAGAAATCAGTCGCACTTTCTGATTAAAAAGACATAACCAATTGGCGGCTCAGTTACTTTTACAGCATGCAAGCAAAAATGAATTACATTCAAAAAGATGCGTCAATTTTGTTGATCTGCAATCATGTTCCGTTTGTACACTTCGCATCTTATCAAAATAAATTAACAGAAAAGTAACACTGCAAGTGTAAGAATCAATTAACACACTCATGCAATTTACCCTTTTGTCTATTACAGTATTACTTGTGCTTCGTTACATTAACATTGAAAAGCTCCACCTATCTTCTGCTCCAAAAAAATCATACGTTAATTGTTCCACGCTTGATTGTTATGAATAGTCAACTAGCAAACAGGTTTTACATCATCACATGTTTACCTACCCTATTTCCTAGAATAGGAAACTTCTAAGCTTGCTCCTTAATGGCATGAAAATCCGTGCAAGGTAGGTTTAGATATCTGATAACTTGTTTCCAAGTTACATGACAAGGTTCTATCTTGCTCTAGAAAGCATGACTTGAGAGCTTCATCTACCTACCTAAAAAACGCCCCTCAAGCTTCATGCCAAGGTTTGCTCTAACTAATTGCTCAGTATGCTGGAAATTTAGCACCCACTTGTACAGGTAATCATGGACTCATATATCATGTCGCATACACATGAATATCAGACAAGACACCATAGCTATAAAGACGCAAAATTTAAGAAGCCTAGGATTAAGATATGGCATGCCGCAAACTAGAAATCACAATGAATTTTATCATCAGACTCTTTAAATAAATTAAAATAAACACAAGAAACATTTATCAGGCTTTATATTAGGCAATGTTTTGCTTAATATGTTCATAACTTAACATATTAACAAATTAGGAGATCAACTTACAAAATTTGATCGAACATTAGCGCTTTGCTCCATTTCTGGAACTAAGTCATTTTAAACGTGATTGACTAGCTAGCAACATTCGAAGTTCTTAAATTTTGTCCTTTTTAAATGTCTAACCGGGATTGTGCCGAACACAAATATCTTCATCACATTTCTTTTTAACTATAGCCCACCTTTGCAATTATGCATCATGCTTACCCATTATGTTTGTATGATTTATCACACATGCAGTAGTTGCACAAGGCTTTCATATTTACAAGGAAGCAGTATTTTTATTTTATTTTTTTGGACGAAAAGGGAGCACTGGGTTTTGAAAAGGGAGCTCTCCTAAATTGTTTTAAACGTGATTAACAAGCTAGCAATTTTTGAAGTTCTCAGATTTTGGTCCATTTTAAATGTCTAACTGGGATCTACCAAACACAAATATCTACCATTCCATTATTATTATTATTATTATTATTATTACTATTTTATACTATATCCCATCTTTGCAATTATGCATCATAGGGCGGATTTAGCATGGGGGCAGTGGGGGCAATTGCCCCCACTGACCCCAACATTTTTTTAGTATTAGGTCCAAATTCAAAAAAAATTCATAACCATATACCCGAACGGGCCGAACCCATTACCCAAACCCAATACCCAAACCAAAACCAAACTCTCAAACTCTCTCTCCCTTCTCACTTCTCAGTCGCCGCCTCTCTCTCTCTCTCTCTCTCTCTCTCGTGTCTGGCGGTACGTGGCGACGGCGGTCTGATCTCATTCGCCTCCTCGCCGGTCCTCGGTTGTTGCCATGCGTCGTCACCAAGGTCGTCCTTTCTCTCCCTCGACCCTCTCGCCAACGACGACTCCTCTTCGCCCCAGGGATAGATCCCAATCTCAGGACTAGGGTTTTCTTTTTTTAGTCTATTTTCAAAATTAATTTCCTGGATTTCATTATTATCTTTTTTTAAATTAGGATTTTAGTTGCAGCCTTGAAGGCTAGTGTCACGGTTACCTAATTTATGGAAAATTAATCTCTTAATTTTGCAATGTTTAGAGCTCAATTAAACCTAAACCTAAATGCCATGGTTATTTTGATAATAATTTAGCGAGTGATGAAAATGTCGTCGGGACTTGGGGTTTATATTGCAAGTTTCACTGTTGACACATGAATTCGTTCAGTTAATTTATCCTGAATCTCTACTCAGTACGTGAGTATGCGAACTCATTAATTTGTCCTGAATCTCTTCATATCTAGAAATTGAGATCATGCAATAAAATTTATGCATCACATGTTTAGTAGAAACCTTAAGATATACTTCTTTGTCTCTGTTTGGCTTGATTGTTGTTGTATATAGGCTATATTTGTCTTTTAGACCCATCCACTTTCAAAGAGTTTTTGAGAGATATAGAGTGTTATCAATGGTAGACCATAAAATTTAATTTAGTTAATTTTAGTTTAATCTTATTCAATTTTAATGAATTTGAGCAGTTGTGTGCTTGTTAATAACTTAGATATTTATGTTATTGTTTGCATTCTAGATTCTAGTCATGGGTGATGACTGGTTGAATGATTGTTTAGTCACTTATATTGAGAGAGATATATCTGATAACATTGACAATGAGAAAATCATTCAATATTATCAAAATATGAGAACACGAAGGGAACAATTGTAAAAATTTTATCAAAATACTTCTATTGACTATTTTTGTTCGTGTACATATATGTCTACTTTGTTTTGGTGTGTTAATACTTAGTTAAAGTATCATATACTGGTTATATTTGTAGCTAGTGATCTTGCCCCCACTGACAAAATTTTCTGGATCCGCCACTGCATCATACTACACCAATTATGTTTCTATGCTTTATCACACACGCATTAGTTGCACATGGCTTTCATATTTACAAGGAAGCAGTAGGTTTTGAAAGAAAGCTCTCCTAAAGCAGGCCTCCACATTTTTGTTCCACATCTGATCCAAATTAGACAAAGGGCATGAACAATTCGGGTGTCAGATACTATTAGCTTTTAATGCCATAGGAATTTGGCAATGGTTTGGGAAAATCTAATAGTATCATCTGAGGCCAATGAAATAGGACATGATTTACGTCTTCACCTCATGAATGTGAAACAAGTCTATTTACGAATATTTTTTACACAATAGCCTAACAAATATTATTTATTCAATAGCCTGTCATTGATACTTCAGCCTTAACCTTTCAATCTTGTTGTACCCCAAAAAATAACCAAGTTTAATAAGCCCTTAAGAGCTGGCCACGTGTCATATTAACGGGCCGAGTCATATAATCAGAAAGTCCGACCCAGATGTGAATACCGCTGATCGCTCTAACGGTCCAAGTCTAAGACGAAAGGCGTCTTCAAGTCGGATTTCGCTAAGGGAGTCCGAGTCCAAGACGAAAGATATCTCTTGGTCGGATTCCACTTGGAAACCCTCCAGATGAGACAATGGCCTATCAGTCTCATCAATGCTGTTCGCATTTAATGCGTGGCCAGTCGGCGCCCATGCTTCGCCGCCCAGTTGTCATCGCATTAAATGTATGACCAAAGTCATGATGACTCCTTGGACGTTGCCTGCACTTCTGCCATTTTGCCGCTATCACATTAAATGTGAGGCAGGAGTACCTTTACATTCACCCAACCGGCAACCGACGCGTGTAAAGTGGAGTTAGAGCGCCGACTCCATCGGTCGGGTCGAATTACCAATGTGCCCCCCACGAATTCTCTATAAATAGTGCTTAACCCACTACACTAAGGTACGCTTGATCAAACCCTAAACTAGATTCTGCATTCTAATAGTTTGCTTTATCTATCACTGACTTGAACGTCGAAAGGCATGCCAGGGGAAATCTCCTACGGCCCTCTAACGTGTGTTACATGTGCAGGGATACGCTTCCCCCAGACTAATCAGTCATCAGAGAAGATTAAGGGACCCTAAACTCCTCTAAATCTCCTCCCACTCATACAATTAACTTTCTTGACATAAACAAATGTCATTACTCATTTATTGTCATCGACATGAGGGAAACAAATTTAGCCTAACACGTATCAACTGACAACCTACATTTGAAATAGCTTTAGTTTTTATAATCAACCAAACTCAAGATAAAAACACATACCTTGGCAGCCACAAGCCCACTAATGTGTGCCATATCGCACATCAACACAGCCCCACACTTATCTGCAATCTGCCGAAACCTTGCATAATCCCACTCTCTCGGGTACGAGCTCCCCCCACAAATCAATATCTTCGGATGAAAATCCATGGCTCTCTCCTCCAACTTATCATAATCAATGTACCCAGTATGCGGATTAACTTTATATGGCAAACTCTCGAAGAATATTGAAGCCCCCGATATCTTCTTCCCACTAGGAGTATAATACCCGTGGCTTACATGCCCGCCCGAGGGTGAATCCAATCCCATTATCCGATCTTTCGGCAACAATAGTCCTGTGTAGACTGCAAAGTTAGCAGACGTACACGAATAAGGCTGAACATTTACACCCCAGCACTCAGGATCGAGATTAAATGCAGCGAGAGCTCGATCCCAACACAATCGTTCAATCTGATCGATATATTGATTGCCCCCATAGTATCGAGCACCGGGCATGCCCTCAGAGTACTTGTTGGTCAAGTGACTCCCCAGGGCATCAAGCACAGCTCTACAAACATAGTTTTCAGAAGCAACCAATTCAATCCCGGTCACCTGACGACACTTCTCCTTCTCCATGACCTCGAACAGATCGGGATCCGCCGCCGATAGCGGCTGGTTCCCCCAAGATTTGACCTTTGATCTCCTCGTCTCCATGTCAGGATCGATCGCCTGCTTCTTCGAAGGATGGAGGGATGTCGACGAGGAACAAGATGAAGATTCCCTCTTTTGCCTCTTTATACACATCGGATACCCTAATATGCTGAACTCCTCCTCCTTCACCCCCTCAGATTCTTCATCATCAATCGCATCGATCGATTCCTCCCTGCGATTCTCCGATTGCTGATCGAGCAACTGCAAGGGGACCGATCGGGATTGGGCGAGGGAATCGTCGGCGTGGGAGTGAAAACCTAGAGAGAGGCTCGATTGAGGATAATGAGTGAGATCCATTAAAGAGAATCGAGAAACCCTAACCTTAAGAGCAACAGCAACAGAAGCAGCGGCAACAGAGACAGGAGCAGCGGCGGGAGCAGTAACGGAGCGTCGATGAACGGGGCGACGAGCGGCGGGAAACTTCCATTAACGGGGAATCGAAGCTTTTAGACTTTTTGAGGGAGAAATCCTAACCCAATACAGAGAGAGACGAAAACGAAGACAAATGTAAGTATCTAAATATCTAATGTCAATGGATGGAGAATTAAAATGAGGACTAGAAGAGGAGGAATGTATCGGGACGAGAAGCTGGATTGGTTCATGGACGGTGACACGCCGGTACCGGCAGTAGCAGGTTTTGTCGGTATGGATAGATCCGATGTGGAGACTGTTGTACGATAGATTCTTTGCAACGAAAGGTTGTGTGACACATGGATCAAGAGTTGGTGTACTCTACCCCGCACAGCCGCTGGGTTCTCTGTGTCAAACACGGGGCAGATAAAATGACCAAACTGCCCCCCGCATCAACCCAAATACTTGATTCTTGGGGCCGTTTGTTTCCATGCATTTGGTGAGTTTTACATTGAAAACGTGACCTACAAAGCTAAAATATATGATATTTATCAAATTTAATATTTGTTTGTCATTTTCCATGCCACGAATTTGGGGTTGCCACGTAGGATAAATGTATCAAATATGATTCCCTAAAATTGTGCTGATTTCATTCGAATTTGTGATATTAGTCACATATTCTCAACAAAATGCATAGCTTGCATTAAAATACAATCCACGAACCAAACAACTCCTTAGCTACTATCACTAAGTGCACATTTTTTTAACTTTGATATTCCTAAAGTTTGGCTAAAGGGCACTTACACACCCTATTGTTTCACCATATTTACACTTAAATATCCTAAATTGTAAAAAGTAGCACATTAATACCTTAAATTGTAAAAAAGAAGCATTTTAATATCCTAAATTGTAAAAACCTGGCACTTAAATACCCTATTGTTTCATCACCTTTACACGTAAATATTCAAAGTTGTAAAAAGTAGCACTTTAATACACTAAGTTGTAAGAAAGTGAAACTTTAATACCCTAAGTTGTAAAAAAGTAACATTTTATACTTTTTGTTATTTGTCGGGACATATACCTTATGTTATAGGAAAATATTATATTTTACAACTTAGGGTATTTAAGTGTAAAAATTGTGAAATAATAGGGTATTTAAGTGCCATTTAGCCCTAAAGTTTTTATTTGGCACTTTTTTTTTTTTTTGGATAATGAAGCCATCAGGAATCGAACCCAAGATTGCTGGAGCTATATTGGAACCTCCCAGCCATCCAGAAGAGCCGCGATACTCATTAGTTGGAACTTTTGATATTCAAAATTTGCACTTTTCTTGAATTTGATACCCATTTTTTTCCCCCGCCACTTTGATTGTCCAAGTTTACACATTCAAATTTTTATTTGACACTTTGATAAGACAATTGAAATTTTTGTTCCCCTTAATATCAAGTTTTGTCATTTTTCAATTAAGTTCAAAGACAGCTGCACTAAGAAGACGAGCAAAGGGATTGTTGCCAATTGGAATCAGGCTCATTGGCTTCAAAGAGTGGATTGGCTTTTAGAGTTTTCTCAGGCATCTTGCTGCAGAATAAGTAGAATTTTCATATATCTTGTTATCTTGGTTTGAACAACATTGAAATACATATTGGGGCCCTAGCAAATTAGCTTCACTAACATTAAAGTCACAAACCTTCCTTATTGGAGTTATCAAATATATGACGTGAATGGCAATCTCCCATATGGCCTTGTTTATGGAGGTTTAGGGGCTGACTGTTTCCACAAATTGAGTTATTTAGACAAATAAGTGAATTCTAACATTTTTGTAGGGAAATTTTGTTGGAGTTTTGAGTGTATTTTAAAATTAAGTATTGTCCTTTAATCTGACATAGAAAATGAGAAAGAATTTCAAGTACTTAAAGGTAATATCTTGTTTGTTTAATGTGTTGAATGAGCCTAGGAGAAGAGGGGCTCTCACATGCACACAAGTTCAGTAGAGTTCAAAACTGGAAATTGAAGAAGTTTTAATGCGCATATGCGTCCGTATCACGCCAGCAAGGGTTTGTGACTCAAATTGAGCCTCTCTCTCCACAAGGAGAAACTATGTCCAAAATATATTTTCTACTTTTAAGTACTTTTAAAAATACATCTTGAAAGCTTATTTTCAGTTCCATAATAGAAATCCTAGTTAATTTTCTATCTATTTTTAGCAGCCGACCTTACTGTATTGTCAACAGATTGGTAGTCAATTGTTGATTGAGCTTGCGTATCAGGAAGTCAATGATATACACAATGGCCCAGAATGGTGGCTCAGAAAGTCCACATACACAGATCAAAGTTTTTTTTCACAAAAAGGCAGGGATCTCTCTAGCATTAGATCCTTTTAACGTCACATACACGGATCACAATTTAATTGCGACCATGAAAACATCTGTTCTAATTAGTTCAGTAACTTACAAGTCACCCCCCATGTCATACATGACATAAGCACAAAGTAACAGGTGTCGTAACTTCAAACTACAAACAAAAAACACCAACATCATCTTCTATCTGCAAACTGATTTATCTACAAGTCATCTGCAATCTCCTGGACAAGTGCACCAGATGCCAAGTCAAGCTCATGAGAGTGAGTACATTAACAAAAGAAGAGTATGTGTTGAGATTCCTCAGCATCTTGTTCAGCTTCACTACTCTCCCTTTCACTGCCTCTTGATCCACTGACACGGTCGTTCTCGTGATGCCGATGGTGGCTGTAGATTGAGGAGTCGTGGTGGCCGTCGAAGCGGTCATGATCGGTGGATCTCCGAGCATGTCGGAGATGTCTCGGCCTCGACCCTCCTCTTTCTCCATCTTCATCCTCTCAAACATAACCTGTCGGTTTAACCGATAAAAATTACCTCACAAATGTAAGCATACTAGATTCAATCAAATTCTTGGATAAATGCCTCTTTAGTACTACAAGATCTAGTACTGTATGAGGGTGCAGTCATTTATCAGTTATCATTCGTGTTATACTTAAACTTAACTCTGATATTCAATTTCTATGAGAGTTTAAAAATTAATATGGAAAATTAAAGCACCATGTCACCAAGACTAGGAATGTACATAGAAGATGTGAATGCTATAACAAACTAGAACAGAGATAATAACTATCTAACAAATTGAACATATATGACGATTAGCTTCTCTCTATAATAAGAGGATATATCTGCAAATAACCCTAAAATTTTGTAAAATTGACTACTAACCTTGGTAGCTTTAGGCTCCAAATAGAACATATTCAACAACACCAAACCCAAAGCAGCAACCAAATTACACCCCTGCGCTCTCTCAACCCCAACCACCCTCTCCTTCTCAAAGAAATGCCCCAGACAAGCAAGTCCAACGCCGTACGCCGCCGCCCGAAAATACACAGGATACAATTTACTCTGCACCATCCCAAACTGCTGCCTCGGCAGCGCTGTCGCCAAAACATGGCTCGACACGAACGTAACCCACACGCACGTCCCGTACGCCAGCGAAAAACCCAGAAGATGCGCTATCGACGCCACGACCCTTGCAGTCTCTGGCGCTTTGAAGTACCTCGTTGCGTCGAAAACGACGTCTCTGGCTCGATGAAGTATGTCGGTGAAATTTTGGTGCAACATATTTGCAGCTTCCTCTGCTTTTTCGACAGCGTGTGATATGTTCCCCACTGCGTCTCTCTCTGCTTCTCTTGTTACGTTTATTGCTCCTTTGACGGTGTCCTTTACGCTTTCTTCGATTTCTCGAGCTTTTTCCTTTGCGGTTTCTTCGATGTCTGAAGCTTTTCTTGAGATCTTATCTTTGCCTTTGGAGAAAGCACTGGATATTTTCTCTTTGCAAGAACCATAAGCATCACAGATCATATCTTTGGCTGAATGGGCCGATTCCTTCGTGTTCTCTTCGATTTCCCGAGCTTTTTCCATCTTGCTCTTCACCGCATCCTTCACGCTTTCTTCCATCTCTTGAGCTCTTTCCTTCGCATTTTCTTCGATATCCGAAGCTTTTCTCGAGATTTTATCCTTGCCCTTGGAAAAAGCACTGGATAGCTTCTCCTTGCAAGAACCATACGCATCACATATCAAATTTTTCGCCGATTGGGTCGGTACGGATTCGGGCTTCGAGAGGCCTTGGCCCACATTGGGGAGGTAAGAGGAGGCCTCTTGAAATTTCTCCTTGGCTTCTTCAAGGAGATTTTGCGTTGTTGTTGTTGGAGGAGGAGGGATTTGAGAGGGGAGATGGCGCTCGTATTCGACGACGACGATGCGGTGGCCTTCCCGGATGAGGTGGGGGTCGTTGGGAGGGGGTGACGGCGGCGGAGGTGACCAGACGCCGGCGGCGGCGAGGGAGGAGATGAGGAGGGCTAAGGCTGCAATATTGATCATTTTTTTTGGATTGGATTGAAATTTTCTTGGGAGAGTGAAGATGGACGTGCTTTGATTTCGGTTGGCCGTTTTTGGAGGGAGTTTTGGTGGTCGACACGTGGAGGGAGAGAATGGCACGTGTTAGAGGATGCTGACACGTGTAGTTGAGTCGGTTGGTTACTTGTTGTAGCGTGGCAGAAGCTGAGAGAGCCTGAAGAATTGAAACAGTATCGGAGTTAGATGGGCTGGGCCAGATTGAAGGCCCAAAAAGGAAACTCATTTATACTTCCACATATTTGATTCTCGGTAGCCCAAGTGAAGTGTCCAATAGAAAATGCCCGCTTCATAAGCTGCCCGAATCCAATTTGGGCTACAGCAAACACTTCTTTCTTTTTTAAATAATAATGAGAAAGGAGACCAATGTAGCTTGCGTCAACAGTTTTTTTCTTTTTTTCAAAGGAAAATATTTGTGTAGTTGGTTTTAAGCTCAATTTAAGAAACGAAATGGGCTTATTTGTTTATCAACACATCACAAAAGTGCCAGCAAAATGAGGAATGCGTAGCCACTCACATGATGAAATTGGTGCCAGTTGGATATAGTCATAGTGGTTGCAGAGATGAATATAATCGTAACTAATCAAGGTTGGGACCCCTCCTTCAATGATTCTTCGCCGGCTTGTCCCCCCTTAAAATAAAGATATATTGAATATAAAAATTGGAAAAACTAAGGGGGTTATTCGCTAGGAAATGTTGGTTAGAACTGAGTCTTTTTGTCGGATTTTGATTTAAGGTGTTATTCGTTTAATACTAGAATTTGAATTTAAATTTAAATTTAAAGTGATATCATCTTAGGACTGGGATTTAGATTTAAAATATTTTTGCACTCAATCAATTACTGCAAATCTAAGGTTGTACTTTACATAAAAATATCATATCGAAATAGATAGATTTTATTGTCCCTGAACTGTTAAAACTTTCTTCCATTGTACATAAACTCTGAACCCACGATATAAAATTGAAAGTTATAATTTTATATTGAAACTAGCATTTAAGAAAAACATTAGAACATGGTGAGCATGGACAAAGCTCAATCAATGTATCAGAGTCAATCCTGCAGAAATTTTCGAGTAGAGTGCCCCCTCTTTGTGTTTTGTCCCCCTAATCCTCATCTTAATTATTTCACCTGTCCTATTCAGAATCATGTTGCTGATTTCTTTAACATAGGATTCTTCCCTTGTTCACCGTGACAAGTTGTCTATTATATTTAGCACTGTAGTCCTCTGAACCTGCGTCTGAGACAACTAGGATGGTCCTCCTTTTGATACAGTGGATTACAAAGTCAATGAGCTGGAAATAGAATAAATAAAGCATCATGATTAGAGCTAATTGATTAGCCTCCTTAATTCCTGTGAATCTAATCATAACCTCAAAACGTTGGTGCAAGAGAAAAAAACTCTGAATTAGCATCTTAATAATCTATGTTCAAATCTCATTATCTAAAACTCATAAAAGACTACTCAAGTTACAACAGATGCTAGAACATAAGATTATAATCCTCAAATGTTAATGACATTGAAATTTTAACTTTAATAAGCTTGATAGCAGACCACATGGTTATGATTGTAGGAGATGAAAAGAAAAAAAAAGAAAAAGAAAAAGAAAGGTACCAGCATGATGGTCAAAACAAAGAGAATGAAGACAAAACATCAATTCAAACAAGAAAGGAACAAGACATAGATTCTTTCTATGACCAAAGTCTCAACATGCACGGAAATTTTACAGACAAAACAGCTTCAATATCAACTCCATCACCTCTCTCCATTCCAAAATAAACACAAATGCCAACTCAAATCTCTCACGAAAATATCCACACCAATTCAACTTCAGCTCACCAAAACAACAAATAATAGATGCAACTCCTACTTCCTACAGTCAACAACTAAACTTTTCTTCTTCTGAGCAATTCAAATGGACTCAGTACATTCCTTTGATTTGTATCTATATAGGAGCTTCTTCTTCTTTGAGGTAGCATTGTCCACAGTGATCACCACCTTGCCGGGCTCGGCGATCTTGAAGCTGTTCTTAGCAACAGCCTCATCTTTTGCCCCCAGTTTCTTCAACTTGTCTATGATCACAGTGTACCCATCCTCAGAGCTTGGAACAAACTCAGCACCAATGTTTACCTCCCAACCCAGCACTCTGAGCTCCCAAACAAGAAGGCATTTCTACAAAAAAAAAAAAAAAACATTTAGCTGTGAGTTAATTGCAAAGAAATCTAGGCACTTATTACTCCCAAACACTTTTTATTAGCACTTAATCCTTTAATGTCTAAAGAACAACTCCTTTATACATCAGATGTCTAAATACTCAAAAAATGTATATGAAATTAATATATGAATTGGTAAAAGAAGAGAGCTGCCCACCTCAGTGACTGGTATCTCTATAATTTGCTTGGAGCTAGGCTTCATGTTAACCTCCGTAACGACGTCAGCGGTGGCGAAATCAGTATCATTTTCTTGGCTCAGTCCTCCAAATTGAACTGGGACTTGCTCAGGAGAAATGTAGCTATAACAACAATGAGACATTATGACATTTAGAAATAACCCATAAGAAGATCTTTAAAAAATAAACTTGAGAGATCACTAAAATATTTTACTTGAATAGGGTCTCAGCTGATTTGGATGGCCCAGCAAAGACAAACTTGCTCTTGGTCCTCTGAGTGAGGAATGGGCTGATCATCTTGTTGAATGCAAGATACCACCATGGTACATTGATGAAGATCTAAACAAAGAAAATATTTAGATTGTCAAGAAAATATTTAGAATGAACAACAAAAAAAATAAAGAAGTATCATATACCTGCTTCGCGACGAATTCAGGATAATTATTCTGGAGGATATCCAGAGCTTGGCGAAGCTCGGCCTTCAACAACCCGGGCGAATCCTTAAGGTCGGTAACCTGCACCATCGTCGAAACACCGGGAGGACTAAAATCGAGCAGCTCTCTGATCCCCTTCTCCAAATACTGAATCCTCCACCTCAAAAACCTCCCCCTCTTCTCTCCATCGCCGCCAAACGCCTTCTCGTAAAGCTCCTTGTTCTGAAACTCCCCGTACACATTATAACAAACAGGATGCCCCTTTTTATCGACGCCGCTCGTGAACACAACCCTGCTCATCTCGGCAATGCCGAGATCCTCCTCCATCAGTTTCTCGATCTCGAACTCCTTTCTCCATTTTAGGGTTTGTTTTATCATCTCCATTGAATCTTTCGCTTTGAAGTCCCTGGCTCTCAAGAACTTGAGCAGGATCGTGTCCGTCCTCTCGTCCTTGAGAAGCGGGACTCCCCATAATATATCTGTCTCCGATGGAGGGGGGACGACAGTGGATTCAATGGCTTCCACTGTCTTGGCGCCGTCGTCGGCGTTTTCCGCCTGCTCGGCCGCCGGAGGAGGCGGCGGGGCGGCGAGTTCGGATTGGAGGAGGGATTTGAGTTCGTCGAGGGCCGTTTTCTCGGATTCTTGGAGGTCGGAGATGAGGTTGCTCTCCTCTCTGAAGGAGCCTGACTTGATGACCGCCGGCGGTGAGGATTCTTGGGCGGGCTTTTTTGGGCTGGACTGTTGAACTGGGCTGGGCTCGGTGGCAATGACTTCTTCTTGGGCCATTGGAAAATTGAGAAGAGGAGATTTGTTGGGGTTTGAGAATTTGTGAGTGGTGAGCTGAATGTGAGAGGGAGAGAGAGAGGATGGGCGTATTTATAGAGAGAGACAGACTGTTGAACAGTAGGACAGAGCTGGTTCCGGTCTGTACTGTGGGGGCCCAGGAGGAAGGCTGTGGGCCCACGAATTAGAAGAGGAAACAGCCATTTTTGCGTGGGGAAAGCGGAGACAATCTCGCCATTAACGATGGCATTTTCTGCTTTTCGGTAGTCTTCTGTGTGTGACCTTGTCTTTTCTTGGCATTCTTTTTTTTTTGTTAACGTAACCGTTGGCTGACTGAGTTGCCAGCTGGCGGTGACCCAGAAACAAAATAGCTTTGAAACGCCAAAATGGTAAATGTAACGGAAGGCAACAATTAGGATGCAAGTAGAAGTTTTTTTTAATTATATTCATTGAGATGTTAGGAGAACTCCATTAAATTTTGTTATATGACATTCAATGTATGTGATTAAGAAAATAGAGGGTGAATTATGCAAACCCCCCAAAGTATTTGTTTATTTGAAAATGGAGGGTGAATTATTATTATTATTATTATTATTATTATTTTGGGTTTTACTACCTATAAAAAATTAATGTGTGTGTGTGTGTGTGTGATTCCGGAATACTTGTTGTAATTATGTTGTTTGTTTTCAAAACTCCTAAATAATGATAACAGATAGGGAGCAAGGAACAAGATGTGAACTCCACAAACCCAAGCGCTCCACCTGATTTATATTTAATTTGTTCTTTCCAAGAGTGGCCCAGTGTACCCCTCTATTATTATTATTCCCATGAAAATCGTAGTTCTTATTGACAAATCTATCTGTCTCAACAACAACTAACTACTTCTCATATACAAGTACACACATTAGGTTGTTGAAAAATGTTGTAGCCGTTACATAGCTGTTCAGAGATAATGAGCGAACTTGAATGCTGTTTTGGCCTGCCACTACTCTTTTTAAGAGCTGTATTGGGGGCCCAATTATTGATGATCCAAAATTTATTAGTACTCCTTAGGAGTATTTGATAATTTAGCGATCAATATAATTGTTATAAGATAATTGATTTTTTCTCCAAATCTCTGAAAACGAACAATTCGAGAAACATATAACTGATCATTGCCTTCTCATATCTCACAGTGTGCAAATCTGTGAAATCATCTCAAATTACCATCAAAAGCTCTGCCCCATACAAAACTTGTAAGTCAATCAAAAGCGTAGCCTCATGAAGTCGCAAGCAAGTTTAAACGCTTCACATCTACTAAATAGCCGAATATTATTGACAAGCACCACACTCAAAATGGTAACGATGTCTGTTTTTGGACAGGCAAAAACACATTACTTAGATACTACTAAATCATTCAACTGCTTCAAGATGCAGGAGGATTTGACCAACAAGGTTAATTCCAACCCGCATCTAGTATAAAAACAATGGTTAGATGAAAGGAGGGCTGTAAAAAGAGAAGGGGAAAACAATTATAGAACAGGTACAACTTTGGGTTCAAGCTCACAACAAAGTCAAGAAAGAAAGCAGTATGTTATGTTGCCTGCTAGATATAACACTATTTCTGCACTGGATAAAGTATTGCTGCTAACTACACGAGAAACGAGTTCAGCGCCTAATAACAGAGATCAGAAGGGAACTGAAGCATAAAGAAAATATAGCATCCCTTGCATTGGTGAGCATCAAAATATTTTAATCGGCGATTCACCGTAAGCTCACGCAATCTTGCACTTAAGGACAATGTGTTGGCTTCATAAGACCCCTCTCTTCTGGTTCTTGGCTAATCACATTTGATGTTTCTGTAGATTCTTCTCACGAACAGAGTAGAGCCCAGATAACCAACAGCACCTGAATTTTAACATGGAGCGTCATTCAAGAGGGGTAAAACCCTATAGAAGGCCCACTACAGAATATCGTATAGAGGGGAAAGAGGGTAACACTTGGCATATCAGTGCAGTCAGATGCCTATCAATGCAGTCACTATCAATAGAGTTGTGAGTGCAGCGATGGATTACATAAGGATTAATTACATTCAGGTACCCTGGGGTATGGTGTTATTACAGGGATGACCTTGGAGTTTGCATATCTACACGAGAAACCTTGAAATTACTAATTTTAATACATGGTTAACCCTAGAGCCTGTAGGAAAAGAAACTCTTAAGGTTTACCCGTGTAATTACAATAAGTAACCTCAAGGTTACCTACATAGATACACAGACTCCAGGATCACCCGTGTAATTACACTATACCTCAAGGTACCGGATTGTAATTAATCCCATTAGATAATTATATTGAAAGAGACTAGTGATGTCTATATCAAGATTTGTGATATGCCACGTGTCACCCTCCTTCCTCCTTACCACTCATTCTCCCTATACAAAATACTATCGAGGAACCCTCAGAGAAGATAAATAGAGAAAAAAAAATTTTAAAAAAGATCATGAAGTTCACTCACCGCAAAGTATTCCTAAACCGAGACTAAACATTAGAGTGTAGCCAAAGTAGAAGCTAGTCTGAAAGAAGCCTGACATTTTGGTCTTCACATAATAATAGTAAATAGAGTAAAGGTACACATAGACAGCCGTGGAAGCAGCAGAAAAGAATGAAGTCCACTGCCAGTGGTAGTTCTCAGCGTTCAGCAAGAAATATGTCCCCACAATGGTTACACAGACTGTGACAATAACGAGGATCAAGAAAACCAGCAACATGAAACCATAGACATAATACACCTGCGCAACAATGAAGTGTCATCAACCATGCTTAGTGACATAAGGCTAGAATCACCTCTTTAAGAAGTAAAATGGCTAAGTTAAAACATCAAACAAATTATTATAGATGATCCAACAGAATAATGACACTTCGCAAAACAATCACAAGCTGGGGAAATCATATGTACGATTAATAACCATGATTTGGAAGTAAGAATGTATATATTTAAGACTTCTTTACCTTGTAATTCCAGAAGGATGTGAAGACAAAATACATCTCAATGAAGATACTGCCGAAAGGAAGAAGTCCTCCCATGAGTGAAACAACAAAAGGTGTGAGATACCATTTTTTCTCAGGAATAGGACGAGGGATAGTTTTCACACGGCAAGGATTATTTGGAGCTCCACTCCAGTTCCTGCCAACAACAGTGCCTAGAAGTGCCAAAGGAAAGGAGATGAATGCCCAAATTATGAAGACAACCACCATAGTCCCAAAAGGAATAGCTGCTAGTGACCCATAGAAGATAGCAACCGTGTTCAATGCAAAACCAATTCCAAAACACATAAATGGGAACAACGATGCTGTGAGTATCATGGACTTTATCCAGCTTTTACCTGACAACAAATATTCCAGCAATCAAGCATACGGCATATAAGTAATAAATTAAAGCTAAGATATGATCTCCGTCATAACTCAGATTACAGGTACCGGAAATGTTTCCTTAAAAATCAGGAAATTTAAAACATCAGATTGTTGCTGAAAACAAAACAGTGAGTATCATACCCCCATTCCTTGAGTAAAGCCCACCGCTAACATAACCCGAAATAAATGATGTAAGAGCATAGCACACAATGAAAGTTGTGACAATAGATCCTCGCCTGCAACAACACATAATGTGTTAAAAGGGAGAATAGCTAAAAATCCAAATACATGCATAAGATAAATGCTGACTTCAAGAGTCATATTCTGGCATAAATTACTGAAAGGATACTACTTACAATCATATAACTTAGAGGTTGGAAAAATTTACTAGGCTTGCATGTATGACAAGACAAATAAAAGTACAGCATCCGCAATCAAATTGGATATCCCAGTTATTCCAATTTCCAGGACCCAAATGCTCAACTACTGTACACATTACTAAGCACATGCTGGCACTGTAACAAACAATATACGCAATTAAGTGACACGCAAGCAGGCAGATAGGCATGTTTGAGTAACCCTGAAGTAAATCATAATTCTGATATGACGTGATGTGCATATAAGAAACTGAGTAAATGGCAAACTCCAGGAATACCCACATCTCAAAACATAAGGGTGTGTTTGGCAACTCCACAAAACTAGTTTTAGTGGAGACAACCTTGGCCCAAAAGCTAAATTTTAGTTTGGCAAAAGGTGGGCCAGAATTGAACCAGTTTAAACAGCAGTTGCCTTGTGAAAGAAAACTGAGAAATCACATATCAAAGAGCATATAGCTATCGCCCTGAAGGAGAGAACCCTGGATATTCAATTAGAAAGGGACCCCAAGAAAAAAAACCCCTCAAAACAAAAAAAACAAATATTCAATTAGAGAGGAAAAATCCCAACCAGAACCCTTGGCTGTATCATGCCACAATCTAAATAGTGCACACACTCACACATGCCCCTACACCCACCTACGCCACTGCACCACCCACATATACACCACCCACCGATGTGGCACAACCATCGGAGCCCAGATCATCAAGCAGCCCAATGTTTGTTATGTTACTCCAGCCCTCACACGCACACACAAACACTATCACCATTGACTGGCTGAGGCAACAAAATGGTAGGTACTGTCCAACAGGACCTCAACTTTAAGATTAAAAAGATAAGACTGAATAGTTGGTCAGTCAAGTCAACCAAGAGTGTCGCATCAACTTAAACAATACCAAAACTAAGGGTCTGTTCAGATAGGAAGTAGTTGGAGTCCAATGTAGTTTCAACTACATCTAAATTCCATCAGACATGTTCGTTAGATGTCCTTGGAACACCAAAGAGTAGTTGTAAAAATAGTTGTAAAAACAAAATGCCCTATATATAGGGGAGCTGCTGCACTCAAATTGAGAAGTAGTTGAACAACAAAAGTTCAAAATACACGACTGCTATGAATTCACTTGAAACTCCAACTACCCAAACTAAACACACCCTAAGCTAAACAACATGTAAACCTGCATAGCAGCATTCCCTTTTCCCACTAAACATGAATTTGAAGTGACTAGTTCTCCATAAAGAGCTTGGCCAAATCTTATAACTAGCAAGAACCTAACATGATGGGCCTTATATTACGTCCAGCTTCTTAGTTAGGAAATGCTTGGCAAGACAACAAATTTTTCTAGAATTCTATAGTTTTAAAGGTCAGCTGGCAAGTAGAGTTAATGCACTTCCTGAACAGACAATTTAAGCTCATGTGAACAAGAACCTCCAAATTTCTACAAGAATGCGGAAAAAATCTAAGACGGTGGGGAAGATCATCGAACTTCTATTGTATACAACTATAGCAAATATGAGTCAGCCCATTGGTATAACAAACAACTGAACCGACTTTCTGTAAAGATTTACCAAGTGTAAATACAAATCTATATGTTCTTCTTAATCAACATGCTGGCAATTCACTGAAAAAAATTACTTACTAGATCATACTTAGCAGCGCAAGCACACAAAAATGGCAAGTAAGCTGAAATTAAGCATACCCGATATACAACATCCCAATGATAGCCAACACGATGACTAGAAGAACGAGCAATGCCAGCTGCGCACCAGTACCAACAACAGCTGAAAGAAGAACTAAGTTGCGAGGAGTCCGGAAGACGTCCCCATGTACAAGCTTCCATCCAGATTCTTCGCTCACATCTCTTTCCTAAGAACAACACAAACACGTACGATGTTAGCTGATTGCTAGACAAACATATCCAATCTGTCTTGCTACTAGAAAATGAGAATCTTTTAGATAAATGTTACAGACTGCATACAACAAACGCAAAAACAAATACAAGTGCTATGGAATCACCAGAGTTTCCAGGTCGTCATCTTCCCGAGCATACTTAGCATAGTCATTTCTTAGTGTTCTCATCAATATCATTGACACCAGCCCAGTTAGGAAAATGACCATCATGAAAGAATTGAAGATGGAAAACCAGTGAATCTGTACAAATTGAGTCAAAAGTTTATTTGTTAGCAAGCATCAAACCTGCTAAAAGCAGATAGAATGATTGCAGCAGAAACAGTTACAGCATCTTAGTTAAATCGAAAAGGCTAAATTCATAAATTATGCATGTATCAGTGAGTTCAAAAGTTTATGCTAAACTGTCAATAATTACAGTTCAGGTGTTCCCTAAAAGTGTGCATAAAACACCTATATTTGGGAGGAAAAGAACACTTCCAATTCCGCCAGTTGGATACAACAAGACATAAAGCTGCTAATGTAAAAATGGATTACCTGGTGCTCAAAGAAAGGGTAATCCAAGTAAACATCAAAACGACGTGCAAATGTTACATCTGTAGGTACCCATTTAACTGAGTAAGTCATGCCCACTGTCTTCCCAGCTTCCAAGAGTTTTGGACTTTCTTGAGTGAGATTGACATGAATGATCTGCAAACATGCATATAACCAATAAATATCCTCAGTGTTAAGAATATTTATTACTGGAGATCCATAAAACTTAGATTACAGCCAAATACCTGTTCTCCATTGTACTTAACAAGAACATTCTTGTGTGTAAAAAGATAGTGCTTGTTCTCATTATTTTTGTCAGTCTCTCCAACAAAACCTGATTATAATAAACTGAAAATGAGGTGTGTGATCCTCTTAGAGAAGGAACAAAAGTACAGAAATGGGAGATACTTACCCCAGAACGGCAGATCATCTAGATAATTGTGCACAAAGGAACAGACCAGAGAATATGAACAGAGAGATGTCAGACATGAACATGAGCAAATCAATAGATTACAAATATAAGAATATGCAAAGGCACAGCTTCCTTAATTGTTAAATTAAAAAGTGAAAGGGAGTGATACATGCCTATGAACAACTCAAACCAATATGAGCTCTCTATTGCATCCGTAAACTGCTTCACCTTCATAGCATCAAGTTCAATTGTACAAATGGAGGCCTTCTCAACATTTTCTGAAATAATATGATATTTTAAGATAAATATTCACCATATTCTCAGCACCGAGCTCCACTATCCAGAGTTTAATGTATAGTTGGTGTCACTATTAAAACAATAGAAAACGAATAGAACAAAAAGTTTACATACGTCGGTATTTCAAATCAATCTGGCTGTCAATCAGCTCATTTCCACCCAAAACCTCTCCAAGCCCACTCCATTTGTGTGTAGGGTTCTCAGCAGGCTGGCAAAATGGTAGGTGGTAATAGTTGTATGTCTCTTGAGGATTATTGTATGGACCAACCTTGTTTACCCAAAGTATCACCCGGTCTCCAGCTTGGTACTGCATATTTAACCACAGGATAGTATCAGTGAAGATCCAAGTGAAAATTCATAGAAACCAAGTTTTTGTCTTTAAGATAAATAAGGGTAAATTTATTGTCGATGGCTCGGAAGAATGTGTGTGTAACAGTGGTTCATCATATAAAAGGGTGTGGCAAATAGCCAAATACTATACACTATGCAGAGAATTAGAAAATGCTAAGATGGTGCAAAGATTAGAGTCAAAAGTAGGACATAATCACCTACTAGAGAAAAAGTTAAATGTCACAATACATAACTTATAAGTTGTCAGGATGAAGATGGAGATGCCCTACATGCAAAGTCAATAAAGCCCTAACCTGTTCCTTCACCCGCATGCACAATACAGAGTTAAAAAGAAAGTGGATATAAGATTAATTATTTCACATGAACTACTTTCCTTGCGCAGGAAAAAAAATGTTTTATAGGGTTTACAGATTTAGGCTAAGCCAGTCAACATAGGGCACACAAAGCACGAAAACTAGCTATTTTCTGAATTTCAGGCTTTCTACCCTCAATATCCTCTTAATTCCAGACTCCCCACGACAAAAAAGATGTGTTAAAGCTGCGCACTTAGTGGTTCCAAGTAACAAAGCTCATTGGATCACAGACATGTTCAAGTAACAAATTGGATCACAGATATGCCTTCAGTTAAAAATTTTGTGACTGTTGAAAATTTTCTTTTATATTTAGAATCTTTTAGCAAAAATGTAACAGTAAGGAGAAATGTAAAAGCAAAGTGTGAGAAAGAGGGAGAGAATGAATGTCTCAAATGAACACTTTTTCTTCACCAAAAATAGAAAACGAAGCGAAAGATAACATTTATTGTGGTATAACAACTATAACAACCAGCGTTTGGGAAAACTTTTTGAAACTCTATTCGAAACTCGCTTCAAAACTTTTTGACAATTGCTTCAAAACTCAAGCTATTTATACCTCGAAGCTTATGCCTCCTTGTTTAAAACATAACTAAAGTGAGCACTTTGCGTTTATATGAAGTGCTTCTCTTTTGAAGTCCACGCTTTTAGCCAAGATAGGAGGATATAAAAAGATTTAGACTAAAACCAAAATGTGTATCTATAAATAAACATGTGCTTATAAATATTATATGTAGCTATTCAATATGACAGTTAAAATTAGGATGAGTGCATATCAATATATGACCAATGTGATTAATATATATCACACTGGGGCAAGGCATGGTTAAATTACAACCACATATAGCTACAAAAGTATTAACCTATCCTGAAATAAAAACTATAAAAGATTTGCAACGATTTTTAGGATTAGTAAATTATGCAAGACCCTTTATAAAAACATAGGAAAATTAATGGGACCATTATATAGCAAAATAGGTAGTAATGGGATGAAAACTTTCAATATGGAACATTTAAAACAAATAGATAAAATCAAGGAATCAGTACAAGGGCTTCCAGAGCTTAAATTACCTTTAGACTCAGACTACATTATTATAGAAACAGATGGATGTGAAGAAGGATGGGGAGCAGTATTAAAAACAAAACCCCATAAGTACGCACCAAAAGTAGAAGAAAAATTAAGTAGATATGCATCAGGACAATACCGGAAAAGAATATTACTAGTAGTATAGATCAAGAAATCCTAGCTGTTTGCTATGGATTAGATAGTTTTCGCTTATTCATACTAAACAAAACTGAGATAACATTAAGGACAGATTGTGAAGCAATCGTAAAATTTTATAATAACAAAAATACAAAAAGATAGGACAAAGAAGATGGTTACAATTTATTGATAAACTGATCAACAAAAACTACAAAGTACAAATAGAACACATAAAAGGTAAGGACAATAGCCTTGCTGATATCCTATCAAGAATTATAAAATGAGCTACCTATATTATCCAATAGTATGGAACCTTGATGCCATTACTCCCGACTCTAAATACTACAAGATTGAATGGGTCAATGAGCGGAAAGTAGTAAGTAGAAGATATGTCCTTCCTACTATACAAGATAATTATAATATACAAATTTGGCTCACCGAAAAGGACCAAAAAACAATAACTGAAATGGGTTTGGAACAAGTAAATAGGGTAGTAAGAACTATGGCTTACTGCACTGACACTTGGCATAAAGACATCTATCGCAATAGACAGTATATTCAATTAGATCCTTTTGACCCAGGAAAACGTCCATCAATAAATAGAATAACCAAATATAAAAAGATATATCCTACTACAGATACAGGACTTCTTAGATTCCAATTATTACCAGGAAAAATGAAAGGTTTTATTAATGACCAGTTTTTTGCCGAGATAAGATGCGACACTACTAATATAGACCATATATCTTTTGGGCTAGAAGTTTATGCACCAAAGGAAACAGAGTTTTTAGCACATAGTAAAAATAGAAAAAAGATGAAGGAAATCCTAACATTTATTTCCATGTCTCTATGATACAGGCTAATGATTTTGCAGCACTAATGGCGACAAACCCTAATCTGGATACTACTAATGGCAAGTAACCCTCGGTTTGAACAATAATTACAACTACTATGGAAACTACTAAGGAGGATGAGCAGTTACCTCTCCAGTTTACTCCTGAACTACTCGAAGCCTTAACAAAATAACTACTAAGGCGTTCAGTTTCATGACTTGCTCAATAAATTTAGCCACATGGAAATCTTGTAAGGTTGAAGGAGCAAACTTCACAATTGAAGACCTCATGAAACATGGAGTACTACACAAACTAATAGTGACAAAGAAAAGCCAACTTTGCCACATCCCTAATAGTAAGATAATCCAGATATTAAATGGATTATTTATAAATAATGATGAATGAAAGTTTAAACTATAATTTCAATATATTCCTCCCTCATATTATCCACAATACTTGAATGATGCTAGAGCAACTATTATTATCAAACAAGCTCAAGCAGCAGTCCAAGACTATACTATCATCAACAAAGAACAATTAGTCCCATAAGAAACACTCGATCTCCTGGACCAGATGAACAACTACAGATCACTAATACTATCATTAAAAGTTCGGTTAGTACGAGGAGCCTATCTTGTGGCAGAAGATGCTAGATACAAGATATATTCAACAAGAACAGTGACGACGCCCTTCTCCAGAATACTCAGTGAATTTCCTGAATATGTGGCCTTTTATGAGGCAACAAAGGCCCAATATTTTTTACACACTAGTGGAGATCTATCCACCTGCACACTAGAAGATTCGGATGACGAAGAACCAGACTACATGACGGAAGACATCCTACTAGATGCAGAGGCCCTCCATAACATCAATCAGGACTGATGTGACAACACCTTAAGGTTTGGCGGTTTTGTTTAAAATCAGGAGCCGCCCCTGGTATTCTAACAGTAACCCCTTACCACCTAGGGATGTGAGGTGAAAAGTGTTATGTAAATCCAGATGCGCCCCTGATTTTGGAGGGCGATTTTTCTTTTAACATGTGATTCTGTCCTGTGACAGAAACGTCTAGGCTAATATACGTGTCCCGATAGCATCCAATGGTTGAAAGCCACTCTCGGCTATAAATATGGGAGAGTTGGCAAGGGTATGAATCATTGGTAGATATTTCTTAGCAATTGAAACTGAAAGGGAATCATAATTCAGACTCTGTAAAAATTTTTGTAAGAATCACTTATGCTTTCTTCTCTCTGTCTGTCTTAATATTATGATTAGCTAAGTTACTAATCCCCTCTGTTCGGAGGCGGAGCCATGTAATACTTTACTCTTTATACTTGCATGCTCTTAACAAGCTTAGCTCATGTTTCTTAGAATACCCAAGGCCAGCTCTATAATATCAAGGTTGTCTTTATTTGCTTTATCTTTATTATCTTTGAGTGATCCTGAGGATGGGGAAGAACCCGTTAGGCAGTAATGACCGTTAGGGAAAAGTACCCGAAATATTGTAGGGATCTTGTAGAAGATAATTTGTGATAGGGTAAGTGAGATATCTTGCTATAAAAGAGACGTAGTAGGGTAATGCTACGAGAAGGGATAAGTCTTGCTGGGGCAATACAAGTAATTAATAAAACTTACTGGCTCCTAATCTGAACGAGAGTGGGTACCTAAAACTTGAAAACAAAGTCAAAAGATACATAAAAATATGAATGAGAATAGTAAAATCTTAGAAAAAGAAAGTCGCAGAATACTAGCAATATTAGGATACCTCGGAGAAAGTGAACAACAACTAGCACAAGTGGGAGAAGCATTAAGTGAAGAATTAAAAAAATCAAATTTAGATTAAAACGCTTTCAAGTAAAACTAGAAAATGAAAGAGAAGATCAAGAACATACGCAAAGATGGCTAAATAAGTGTGATAAGAAAATAGAAAAACTAAACGAGGAAGAAAGTACTAGCATAAATAAAGGAAAACAACCATGGCATCAATGGCTAGACTAAAGAAACGAACAGAAACCCTTATCTACTACCACTAACGCCCGTGACTGACAATAGGGTAGGAGCCCTAAAAAAAAGAAGAAAAGAAAAAAGATTAATTCTTCATTTCTCCCATCCTCCTTAAGATGCACTAGGTTCGCAGGAACCTACTTGGGAATCTGAAATTCTCATTCAGATCCTGGCATTCCACATAAAGACAATTCAACATTTTCAGGATTAATGGATTCTCACTGGCAATGGCCTCAAATCTTCAGAATGTGACTCCTAGCATCATAGGTGGGTATGTTTTGTTCCACTTGATCGATGCTCACAAAAAGTTCCCATAAGGCCCCTAACTCTCCTCTTTTTTCCTTCTTCTGCAAGAACACAATTATCCTCATTGTCTATAGCCCCTGCCACTGATGACAATACCTCATTTCACATTAACAATGTCATTATCATCCTCACAATCACCAGCAACACTATTGTCATCCTTGTTCCAAAGTGCAATTGTAGCATGTGATTGCCGACACCACAACAAGTTCCAGCCTCCACAACCATCAACACTAACATTGCTATGGGATTGTCACATCATTGTAGTGGTGACTAACTACAATGGCATATGTTGCAACTATCTTCACTATCATTATTGTTTTCTTTTGCCATCATCATTGTTGCTGCCACCATTACCTTGTTGCCGCTACCAACATTGCACTTACCTATTTCTCTTCCTCCTCTTAGTTCACAAAAGATGCATTAACAAGGATTGCATTCTTGGAAATCGTTCAATGTTCATATGGGTATTATATCGCATGGAATGATAAGGTTAGATCAAACATGGTAATACACGATTTAAGGAATCCAATGTCTGGAAATCCTATTTCTGAGAATGTGGTGCCAAGAAATATCAACTGTAAAGAATCATTAATCACATTTAAACCTTAGCAATACTAAAGTTTCTTACTTTCAAGGTACTCTCTCCTTGTCGTCAACTCATACTTGGTCTATGCAGCTAAATACAAATGTCATTGGAGGTGCAGGACAACAGTCGAGCTTCTTAAAAATTAAATCTTGGTAACAATTGTCCCACCATAAGAAACAAAGGAAGCCAAGAACTAATAAGACTAACACTGCATCAACTAAATCATGCAGTACAATTCAGTCTCCTAACAAGATTGCATCTTGATGTTGCTTTTCCCAACAAAGCATCTAGTGACACAATTCAAGCATCCTCGTTCCAAATCTAGCCCTAACACCACCAATTAAGCTCTTGAAGGCTCTAATTTAAGCAGTCGAAGCATAAATAAACTTCAATTAACTAAAAAAAAGGAATAGCTCCAGATCCAAAAACCCGGATCTAAAGCACCAACTTCAAATCCAAAGCAATCCACAGCTCAACACAAGATTCGAGCAGAAGAAGCAACAGATCCAGGGAATTTAGGGTTCGTACCTTGTGATCGGACTCGGAAGCGAGCGTGACGACGAAGGAGAGGGAGAGCACGACGACGGCGACGAGGGGGAGAGATCGGACGGTCGGGATCATCGCGCCGTCGGATCTCGTGATCGAACGACGAGCGAGGATCGCTGCTTGCTTGCTCGCTCGCTCGCTCGCTCGCCCTTTTGGATTTTTGAAACGAAACCGACGGCAGCAGCAGCTTCTACAGAATGAAAATTATTACAGGAAACTGATTTATTTGTTTTTTGTTTTGTTTTGTTTTGTTTAATAATAAAAAAAAGGAGGGTTTTGTGGTATTAAGGTTGGTGCGGTGCGGATCAAGGGGCTGAGCACGTAGATCCGGCTGCTACTTTATTTGCCGAGCTGTCGGCGACAGAGTTTAGCCCGTTTGGGTGCCACCTTTTTTGAGTATCTGAGGGGGCTAAATTACCATTTTGGTATATTTAGTGACACCATTTTACCAATAAGGTATATTTAGTGGCGACGGCGACATCACGGTATATTTACTTATCCCAAAATTGTCATTAAGGTCTATCCGACCGCCGGCGGTGAACTTTGAATATAAAATTATAGATTTTTTTCATATATATCCCTCAGGTTTCTTATATTTATAAATTATACCTCCAAAATTTATTTTTAAACTCTTTTTCTTTCTCCCTCCCTCCCTCCCGCCCCTCTCTCCCTCACTCCGGCCACTCCCCCCTTCTTTCTCCCTCCCTCACTCCGCCCCACTCATCCCATTGGCTGGCGGCCTCCATCCTGAGCGAGATGAAAACCTCAGGCTCGTCTTGGGTCGATCACCTACATCACCGCCATCAAGAATGCGAAAATGCTTGGCTGAGGGCGGAGTAAGGGAGGGAGAAAGAAGGGGGAGTGGCCGGAGTGAGGGAGAGAGGGGCGGGAGAGAGGGAGGGAGAAAGAGAAAGGGTTTAAAAATAAGGTTTGGGGGGGGATAATTTATAAATATAAGAAATCTGAGGGATATATATGCAAAAAATCTATAATTTTATATTCAAAGTTCACCGCAAAGCTGTAGGACAGGCCTTAATGATAATTTTGGGATAATTAAATATACATTGATGTCGTCGTTGTCACTAAATATACCTTGTTGGTAAAATGGTGCCGCTAAATATACCAAAATGGTAATTTAGCTGTTTCTGGGGCTGTAACACTGTAGTTGTCAAGCGCTACAGTATTACAATAAACTCTGTTTGGTGGGTTAAAATGGTCATGTTACTGTAGCTGAGTTGGCAGGCCCTCAGCAATTCCAAGCATTCCTAGCAAAAAGTTAGGAAATGGGATCGCATACTGTAGATGTCAGGCACAGCTGAACTACCCAATTTCCGCAGTACTGTAGCAGCCACGCGTTTTACAAAAAAGTAACCAAACAAGCCATAACAAATTGTCTTATTTTTAATCAATTTATTATGTTTTTGTTTTGAGATGTGAAAGGGGAATGACTTCACAGATCTCACAAGTCCTGCATAAAAGTTAAAAAAATGGAAACTAAAAATCTAGTCAAAATAATAGAAGTTGTGGTTTTCACATCGGGCCCTAAAATTTTTTTATATTTTAAAGTTTGTGTCTCAAGATCTTCGTATTTTTATTTTTAATTTTCAAAACGGGTTTTTCTACATTGTGACGTATGTGCTCATGGACACAATTATTAGAGCCCTAAACCCAATGGAGAGATAAGTTGATTCCTCTTTGCTCTCATTCTCTACGTCAACACAGCACATTCATCTTCATTCACACTTAGGGGGTGCTTGTTTGTATGCAATTTAAAAGTTGAAAGTGAGAAAGTGACATTCTTTTAACCTTTTATGTATTTGTTTGCATGCAAGTGGTTATGAAAATAAAAGTACGAAAGTTGCCATATAGTATTTAATACAATTTTGACTTTCCCTAAAAAAATGGTGAAGTCACATGAAAGTCACAAAAATAGTAATAAATTTTAATTAAATGATTCTAACTACATTTACTAATTAATCTAATTTTGTCACGTCATCTTCACATTGCACTTTTAACAATAATTTTATTTTTCAAACAAACATTGTATTTCACTTGCATGCTGACGTGGATGTAAAAGTTATTTGCAAAAGAAAGTAACTAACACAATTTCAATTCACTTTCAAACAACCAAACACCCCCTTAACTCATTCAGATTCTGCTGCCTAGGTCATGTACATTAAATCCCAAAGATACGTTGCAGCCGCCATATTTATTGTATCACATCCAAATATATAATTGTAATTTGATTAAAACTTAACTATATTAAGTAAATTTTACTTAATGCCTTTAGTTGTTATACTAAAAAATCTTAATTAAAAACATCAATTATTTGATCCTACTTAAGGTATGGAGCAAGAATTGCAGAAATATTGAATTTTTCATTTAATTAGAGATCCAACTGTATCAATTCAAAATGAGTAGATTCTGCAAGTGGTACACTTATCAGAAGGATAAAACGAGTGAACAATTAGGAAGGAAGCAAAACATATAAACATGTATTTTGTATAGATCCTTTTTTTTTTTTTTTTGGTGGAAATTTTGATCATAAATTAAAGTCAATTTCACGTAGTTACATGAAAAGCGAGTCTGCACATTGTGATCGGAATTCCCTTTCTCTTGTATTTGCATTTGATCCTTGGTGAAACTGCACAAAAGTAGACTAGGATATTATTATGATTATTATCCAAGTGAAGCATCATGATTGTGTTGAGATGTAGCAAACAACATGAGGCACTTTTTTGGTGGAGGTGGTTGCATGTTTATAGCCCATCTGAAGTCTGTTTGTGCTCATTAGCCTGAATCTATAATGAAAAGTTTGGGCTGCCTGCCAATAGATGATGGGCCTAATGGGCTTATAAGTCAAGGCTGTGCGTGGGATTGCAGTCCAATAGAATTGTTGCTTTAAAGCCGTATGGGTCATTGTCACCTGTTAGGGTGAGCTTCATTGCTAGTGATCAAATGATGTAAAATTTAAATAGTTGGAACTTTATTAATCGCAGATTTTCTCTTCAGATTGCATGATCAGTGATGTATTAATAAAGCATATACACCAAGTCATCAATTTAAATAGAGTTGGTTGAATTGCTAGACAACTTTCATCATCACACTCTTCTCCTTATTTGTATTGACATCTACACTACTGTTGATGTATGAAATCACAGTCACTAATCTCGTTGCGAGCTTAGCTTGAGGTTGAAGATGACAGGGATCCGCTCTCTCCCCTGAATATCTAGCTCTGAGCTGGGCTGTTCTTCCCCCCTGCACAGGTAGAAGCTCGTGAGAGGACGGGGCTTGGCTCCCCCGTTGTACCTCCGACGATCAAGTCAGTGTTTTGAGCTTGAGTGGAGAGGAAAATGAACAGTAAGAGTTCTTAATTGAAGAGTGCAGGGGGAGAGAAAAAATGGCTTCCATTGTATTGAGAATAGTTCCTTTTCTTTGTAGGAATGAGAGAGGGCAGTTTGGTCATTTCAGCATTAGTTTTACACATGTCAGCTTATGTGTGGAAAGAGTCACCATTGATTTGATGTGAGGTATGGGGAATGGCTACAAAAGCCATGTGGTCAGCACAACGCCATTAATTGTGATGTTGACTTGTTGTTGGCGCGGGGCTCAAGGCCAACCATTAAAGCGAGAATCTTGTAGCAATGTTATCAGAATGCCGTCCCCGAGGGCATCGAGAGTGCACGAAGTTGGCTCATCAGAAGTGACGACAGCACCGCTTTCGCTGGCCGCCTAGTGTCAGAGCGCATCAAGACCGCAAAGCTTCTGGCCGAAGTTATCAGAGCAAGTCGCCCGAGGAACTCAGAGCGCGAAGCCTACCATCGTAGCAGACGGCTAATGGCAACTATTGAGTCGTTGGTACTGTAGCACCCGCTATCAGAAGCATCTTCGCATCAGAAAGCGTAACTATCGCGAAGAAGGCCGAACACCGCAGCTGGCCGACGGACCGCTCGCCGGCCTATGTTATCAGAAAGCGCCGGCTCATCAGAAGCAACCGAGAGGTCGCGATCAGAGCGGCACGATCGCCGTAGTAGCCAAACACTTGTGAGAGCGAGAGATCCCTTCACCGAAGTTCGCTTACTTTGGCGTGAGATTGGGTTCGTGTCGATTTTCATACAGGGATTAATAAAAAATCCTTTTGGGGTACCAACAACTACACATTCATTTAATCAATTTTTTCTCTATTAGATTTTGGGATATTGCTAATTGTCAGAGTTTCACTTATAATTAATTTAAGGGGCTGTTTGGTTTGCTGCAAAAATAAATTAGAACAAATGTTGCATGTAGTATTTGTTGCAGGAAATCAACTCAAAATTCGTTATTTGGATATTTGCAATTATATTGTGGGAAATATATTTCCAATGCAAATTCAGTGTTTGGTTAAAAAATAATTAGTGCAAAAGCTACATAATTTTGTCATGTAAGGAAACTTGGGTGCAGATGATTTTCGGTTTGGATTTAAATAGATTTATTTTGATGATGTGGATTTATTTTTATTTTTTCATTTTCTTTTTGAAGCTTGCAGCTCTTCCTCCCACCAAATTGGTCTTAGCATTTGTTGTAAATTCCCCTACAAAATACAAGTCTATTTACCTTTCCTAATTATAGTGATTATTTGGTTCAATGCAATTGTAATTATAATAAAATATTGCATGCAGGAAATGTTGCATGCTACATTTATTGCAGGAAATAAACATCAAATTTATTGTTTGGATATCTACATTTTAATTGTCACAAATGTATTTCCAAATTCAAATCTAATGTTTGTTAGTTGTAAGAGTAGTTTAGATTTGCACTTTTAGTAGTGAGAAATGCATATTCATTGCAATCAAGTGTTTGTTTCTCTGAAAATGTAAAAAGATCTACATTTTTTTGAGTTAGAATTTACTAATTTGCTTATGCGCGTTAGGTTTTTTAGTTTTTCTAGTTAATGCAAACTAGCAACATTTGTTGTGGCCAAATTGGCTGCAACAAATGCTACAGTTTTTTCTACAAAACTTAAATCCATTTACCATAACCAACTACCTTGTTGTAAACCAAATATTGTAACTAGAAATTTTATTGCTACATTTACAATTATAATTCTATTTCTGGTGAACTAAATATTCTGATAAAATTGCAAACGTACTTACAAATCTAGTTAATTGCTCTATTTACTTTTATAACTCTATTTTCATCTAACCAGATAGACCCTAAGTCCACATCCAGATCCTTAACAACAAAAAAAAAGCTCAATTATATGTGGAAGAGATGTCATGGCCATTCATGACTACAGAGAAGGAAATCCCTTGAGACACTTTGAAATAGAGAGCGTTGCGATATGGCTGGCCACTAGGGGTGCAAAACGGTCCGGATATATCCGGACCAACCGCAACCGTTTCCGTTTAGAAAGCGGATATGGTAGGGAAAAATTAAAACCGGCCGGATATGGTTTCGGATACGGTTATGGTTTTGGTTTTTCATCCGGATACGGTTTTCGGGTCGGAATTGCGGATACGGTTCGGATATCTGAATACGGTTTCTGCACTTTTTTCAGATATAGTTTCTGCACTTTTTTGTTGTTTGATTTTCATCCGGATACGGTTTCGGATATGGTTTTCGGGTCGAAAATGCGGATACGGTTCGGATATCCGGTTATGATTTATGCTATTTTTTGTTGTTTGGATTAGGCTTGAGAATTACATGATGACTAGTATTTATGTCTATGAGGTGACAATTTCTATATGCTTGAATAAACTTATCTTGATTATGTTTAATAGATGAATGTTTTTTTAGTTATATTTAGTGTGCGAAATATTATAATCATATGTATTTTTTTGTCATATCCGATTCATATCCGTTTCTCAAATATCCGATTAATATCCATAGTGTATCCGTATCCGCTTATCTAATATCCGAACCATATCCGTTTCCGTTTAGTGCGGATATGGTCATGTTTTTTCTTACCGATGAATATCCATATCCATATCCGTATCCGTTTTTAGAAAGCGGATATAGATATGATAAGTGTCATATCCAAACCGTATCCGAACCGAATGCACCCCTACTGGCCACAATTCTCGGGATATGGCAAGTATAAAGGTGCAGTCAAAGTCATAGCCTCTCCGGCCCGATTCCCACCAGTCAAGGGCTCGGATGAGAATTCGAAAAAAAAACCGGGAGAAGTGGTTACTCGATAATCACTCCAGGTGATTTACATTTTCACCGAGTCATTCAGAAAGCACAGACTTTATCCTCTCAATCGGAGAGGCCTCTAGTCCCCAGTTCTATTTGAAATTGATTCCTTATTTCTTTTCTTACCAAGGAAAGCAGTCAAGCAGCACTGATCCCCGGAAGCAGTACCGGTAAGAAGCGGAATCGAAAAAAGAGCAATTTGCCATTCCCTAACATATATATAAGGGAAAGCCTAAACCTTACTCGGATTAACTGGGGCAAAGGTTCGTAGCGCTTATAACATATGATTTTTCTTTCGAGATGCGAGGAATAGCATATATAACAGATCCCTAGAAGACAAAAGCAATAGCCTTCGATTAGTCGGTGGGATTGGCAGGATAGATTACCGGGTAGTTGGTTCAGTCAGAAAAAAGCAGTAAATTAGTGCATTGTTCTTCAAATGCTAATGTTTTGTACTAATCTAAAGATAGATGAGTAATTTCCTACTAACAAGTGGACATAGATCATTGAATAGTTTTTTTTCCCCTTCTTATTTTTTTTATTTATTTTTTTGAGAAGAAACAGCGCGTACAAATATATCCCCTATAATGAAACACCCCATAAGCTAACAAAAGATTGCCAAAATTAGTTTTTCAAACTTGAGATCTACAAATCCAGGATTTGTACGTTACTACTTAATGCTATTTCTCCCTGCCATCAACACCTAAATCGTACTGGATTTAAATCCTCTCTAATTAGATGGTAATTAGAAGGAATTCAATTACTGTAATTTTTACCATTTTGTTCTAATGTTAATAGATTATGCCGTATAGGAGTCCATTATAATCTTGAAAACCACAATTATTTCGAAAACCACTATTATGAGAGAAATTCTTAGGTGGTACTCCATGCACACTATCTGGCATACACCACTCCAGCAGGAGGCATACAGCACTTCAATGGGGATTTGTGGGCTTGGATTCTAGAAGGCCAGCCCCGTTCAAAAACTTATTTAGACCGGAAACTATCTCTATCAACGGTTAAAAATATATCTATAGGCAAAGTAGTGATTGATGCATGAACACTATGTCACTCTACGAAGATTGAGGAGATGACTAAGTTTATTATGTGGGATTTTATTCAGTTAGAGAAGAGATGGAGAACATTTTATTTATTTATTTATTGTGGTGTAACTTAGATTCGGTTCTTTTTTAATTATGTGGTAATTGAAAAGAGTTTAACTATCATAATCTTTATTGTATATTTCAATTTGAAGGGATAAAATCATGCCACTTAGAATTGTCATTATCACAAAAATGGTTTCCATAATAGAACCTATTATTAGGTGCCATTCAACGTGCACCAAGGTGGCATAGGCCTCTGAAAGGCTTAAAGATAGAAATTAAGGAGATAGATAATATATACTACATTAATGGTGGTTGTATATTTATTGGTGATGTCATCTTGCTACCAACCATCAACTACGACAGCCCAATTGATCCTTTTCTCATTTTTGGATCATTGAATAGGCCAACTTTGGTGGAGTTATTTATTTCAATAGTCCATTTCTTCTTGTTTAATTTGGCATGGTGTGGGAATTTATATATCTCCATCTACACTTTCTTGTTAATATCTCCACCAAAAGCTGGGACTCATTACTTGACAACGTGGTCCATTTGAATGTTGCAATTTATATGAGAATAGCATGTTAATTAGATATATATATATATATATATATATATATATATATATATATATATATATATATATATATATATATATATATATATATATATATATATATATATATATATATATATATATATATATATATATATATATATATATATAGAGTAAAATTCCTATGAACTTAAGTTCATAATGATTAGTGGTGCACCAACTTTTTATCCACTCATCTTGCCTTGAGATTTGTGATGCACAAATCTCAAAGTGGCCTTTATATCTTTCACGGATCCCAAAGCAAGATGAGTGGTTAGAAAAGTTGGTGCACCACTATTCATTATGAACTTAAGTTCATAGGAGCCTTGCTATATATATATATATATATATATATATATATATATATATATATATATATATATATATATATATATATATATATATATATATATATATATATATATATATATATATATATATATAGAGAGAGAGAGAGAGAGAGGAATTGAGGATTATGATTTCACCTTAACAGGTAGCAACTTTAGTACATCAATATAGTTGATCATCACAATTTTTATATTTGGATAAGGTTGGAGGATACAATTCTTGCTTTTCATCTTACTTTGAGTTTGTATGTATTTTAACAATATTTTTTTTTGGGGGTTTGGGGGGTGGTTACGTTGGATGCCATTACTACATCACTATATCAACTACTTTTCATATAAAAGCAAAACCTCCAAAAGTACTGTAGCTGCTACAGCAAAGTGCTACAGTAACAAAATCAATAAACTCTCAGGCGCTTTTCCTCAGTTATTTCAAAAAATTACTGTAGCACCTACAGTAAATTCAAATTCAAAATTTCCCGTGCTTTGCACGGGCTAAATACTAGTTGCAAGAAAGTTGCAAATTTGGGAAATATAGGAATATAGGGAGCTAATATTCATAATAGAGAATCCATGCACATGACAGTTGATTAGACTATCTAACTGATAAGACCCTAGTCCTGCCCATGCACAGTAGAGGTCCGTATTGATTTATACATTCATTTATTGTCTTATTTGATGAAGTTGGAGCTACCACTTCATTTAAGGCTATTTGATTTGATGAAGTTTGAGCTACCTTGTATTCATGTACAGTAGATTTTATACATGTGGCTTGGATTGGTGTAAACCAAACTCCAGTAGTTAACGACTAATAATTTGGTTATTTAGATCGTTTTAACTGAAGTACCATTTAATTTTTTCAGTTAAATTGTACAGTAGTTAGTTTCTCGCACCTTGACTCTTAGGGTCAGTTTGGCAAATTGCACAAAACTGGGCCAGGATTTTGTGCTAAACTGGTTTTCATTTGGACTAGCTCCCCATTGGTCCAAATGAAAACTAGTTTATTGTCACTATTTGGACTTAAAAAATGGGGTCAGGTCTAGCCCAAAAATTTGACAAACAAGAAACAACACAAAATTGGGCCAGGTTCAGTCCTGACCCAATTTTACAAAATAGCCAAACACATCCTTAGTCTCTTACAATTGAAGTGCAATGGATATGTAATTGAGTATCTTGAATATTGTTTGTTGAGATAGTTTGACCAACTAGAATATTTTAATTGAAGTGTTATCTATTATTCAGTTAGTTATAATAAAAAGTTTCTTTGCGAGTAGTGCTATAATTAGTGACGGAGTTAGTGACGGAGTTACGTGGTCTCCAATGTGATTATAATTAGTGACGGAGTTAGTGACGGAGTTACGTGGTCTCCAATGATATCACAGAACATTACTGAATTATCTATTTTATAGATAATATTATTTACATTTACTTTTATATTTTAATACTACTGACACCACTATCATTTGCATAGGACACCACTGAGGAGGTAAAACAGTAAAAGATCAATGCATGTTTCAAATACAATCATCATAGAGCTATATGGGACATCATCAGAAATTCTGCCACTGCCTACAAATGTTATTTGTATATGTAATCAAGTATATATCTTGAATTTGTTTCTCGGTATTGAAGTGCATGCAACTTTAATCTTACGTACCAAACTATAGCCCCCCAAGATTCTTATAAAGAGAAGAACAAGTATGGACCCTTGTAATTCTCTCTCAGGGAAAAAAAAGGTAAAAGTTTCTTTAAGTTATTATAATTAAAATAATAATTATTATTATTTTACTTCCAAGCCACTCATCTCTCACATGGAGTGAGCATACCCCATTACTGAAGTAGATAACACACATCATTAAACTATAGTTAGCCTACCAACCATCACCTCCACATCACATGATAATCTCTGAAGAAGCACCTAACTAGCCAACTCCCTATTAACACACTATCCCCATCTCTCTCTCTTTGTGTAGTGCCAAGGTGACCTGTTCACCAATTAAAAAAAAAAAAACACTGCACATGCTTCTCACAGTACTCCTCAGTGACAAAAGTCCTTGACACTCTGATCAGATAAGATGTTCTAACCCTCTCAAAAAAACCACCAATAAACTAATTGACACCCATAACGTACTCCACACAATCTCCCTTTATTGGAAATTATGCCCCCCCCAAAAAAAAACTCTTAATTGTATAATGGTATTCATGAGGCCTTTTGTCTCCACTATTCTAAGTTAGACAATCCTTGATGTACAAACAATCTAGCGGGGGGAGAAAAAAATTATTTAGCAATTCATATCCACTAGATAGTTGATGCATCAAGAAAACAAATATTCTTCGTACTCTCTTGCTCGATATTGAACCAACAACTAATTATTTAATAAACCAATGTCACTAATAATTTAGGGTGATCTTTGCCACGAGAAAGTATTTGATGGTTCTGATCAATAAATTTTCAAAGTCTTATAATTCAAGGGCCGATATTCTTTTTAGTGAACCATCAGTATATATCACAGATAAATATTACTACTTTCTAGTATACTTTTTAAGCTTCCAAAAAAAAAAAAAAGAAGACAAACAAAAAATTTTTTAAACATCACCAACCCCCATTTGAAACTTACTGAATTTTTTCAAACAACATTACCTCCTTTTCAAATCTAAACCTGTATCTATCCATTATACCCATCCTCCAACATTCTACAGTATCTAAACACATCTGGGTTCTGCCTTACCTTACAATTACATGCCTCAGTACTGTTCTGAAACCCCAGGCTGTAGCAGAAGCTAGTGGCACGGCCGTAATTTGTTCGTGACGTCCTGCTTGTCGGAGGCTGATCATGATGGTAAGGGAGGCTGATGGATAAGTTGAGGTCGAGTTCTTGATACCGGTCCTCGTCGCTGCTGACGTGGGCTTCATCGGCTGAACTCTCAGGTGAGTTAGGCTTGGCTGCTATGTTATCGTGCTCCGGTGCTATTGAGATAATTTCTTGGTGTTTATGTTGGAGAGAGCCGTTGAGGGGTCTGTGGGTTTGAGGATCAAGGCCGCGGCTGAGGAGCTTGCGCTTTATGTGCGTGTTCCAGTAGTTCTTGATCTCGTTATCTGTTCTCCCGGGTAATTTACCCGCAATTAGAGACCATCTGTTACACAAAATATATATGATTGTTTCATCAGGATATATGAAGAGAAAGACACAAAAGAGAAAAAAAAATTACAATATCTCAAAAGAATAAAGAGAAAGGATTAGAAAACCAAACATATATACTTGTAAATTGATTAAAAGATCGACACATACTTGTTTCCAAGTAATTCATGGAGTTTGATAATAAGCTCATCCTCTTCCTCCGTAAAATTGCCTCTCTTAAGATCAGGCCGGAGATAGTTTATCCATCGAAGGCGACAACTCTTTCCACATCGAAGCAAGCCTATATATAATATATATTACAATTTTAGACCGACGACGTTTAATTGTTACATATAAATTTCTGGAGAAATAATCGATTAATTAATACCTGCAGCTTTAGGGAGAGATCTCCAGCAACCTTCACCATGAGCCTTGATGTAAGCAATTAATCTTTCATCTTCTTCTTTAGTCCAAGCTCCTTTGTTGGTATGAGCTTTTTCACAACATGGAGACCTCCCCATACTGTATTTGTATGAGAGAGAGAGAGAGATTTGTACTTCTTGGATAATGAGGGGCAGATGGGAATGAAGGAGGGGAAGAGTGGAGATTTATATGGGAGAAGTGTGCGCCTGGATTGACTGGATCTGTTTGTGGCGCCATTTGACCGGGGGAAAAAAGTGCCCATGTACATAAGGGTCGTTGGATCATGATAAAGCGTTCATAAAAGGATTTTAAATTTGGTGATTGCAATGACATTGTATCTAAAATGGTAATGGTACAATATTCTGATTGTAATGATAAGGGCTAAACTACCAAATTGACATTTAAAAAATACCCATTTTACCGCATTGGTATTTAAAATATCTCCGATGACGCTTTAGTATTTAAAGTTGGTTTACGTTAGCACATGGGTCCAAATTTTCGCCGGCGTTCTCTTTTCCGGCGAAACTCATCACGTGACCATCACGTGACCCTTAATCAGAGGCGGATCCAGCTTGGGGGCAGTGGGGGCAATTGCCCCCACTGACCCCAAACTTTTTTTTTAGTATTAGGTCCAAAAGGACCAAAACCTATATCTAAACGGGCTGAACCCGTTACCCAAGCCGCAAACCCAATACCCAATCCAAACCCTAACTCTCAAACACTCTCTCCCTTCTCACTTCTCAGCCGACTCTCTCTCTCCTCTCTCTCTCTCTCTCACAGAGTCTTGAACTCGAAGCGACGGCTTCACCTTCAGCTTCTCCGGTTCTCCCTTTCTCTGTGCGTGCGCCACTTCTCCCTTTCTCACTGCCAGCGGAGAACCGCGAACGACAATCTCGATGCGACGAAGGCTGAGGGCTCGAACGGCCGAACTCGTCGCCGACGCCGCCCTTTCCTGCCGCCTCCCCACCCGCTGGAATTGAGTCGCCGATCATCTCCCGACTCCCGCCGCCGCCGGTCCTCGTCAAAGGTAATTTTTGGCTTTTTTAATTTTTAAACTACTTAATTAGTTTATTTACTGTTTTAGCACTTATATACTGTTTTTAATCTTTTCAATAGTTAATTTGTTCAATTTAGTTTAATTAAGTAGTTTAATTATTTTAGTTAAGTTAATTTTAATTTAATCTTGTTCAATTGAGTTAATTTTAGTTAATTTTTAAATAAGTTCTTTGCAACTGAAGAGCCTTGAACTGGAGGGCGAGTTATTGACCTGGATATTGAATTAATAGCTGAAGCGTTCCCCATTTTAACTTGAGTATTGTTTGTAGATGGTGCTTCTCCAGTTGACACAATATCTAAGAAAGTTAGTGAAGAATGTTTATAAGAATAATTTCTATAAGAATGAACATCAAAAGAAGTTTGTCTACATTAGTTTACAAGCTAATTTTACCTTCGATCATGTGTGGGTCTTTCACTGATCCAAGACGATACTTCTTTGGAGGGGGAGGAGCTTTGGGAGCAGACCTTGATGCCTTTCTCTTTTCACTTGATGATTTGCTAGGCACTGGAGTTGCAAACTTGTTCATTTCGTCGACTCTAGGTGGCATAATGGTTGGTTGTGCATGATCGACAAAAGATCTATGTATGGTATGACCTACATATAGAGTATAAAAGAAATCCAATCAGTGATACAACAGTTGTGAATAAGAGATGTGCGTTTAAGAGCTACTTCAATTGGTTAACTGATATCATTTTTTGGCATCGTAAGAAGAATTGCACACACATATGCATAGTTGTGCAATTTATGAGACATAAGTATTTTCTTACCTACCGTCTTACTCTTCAGAAGAAAAAAAGTGAACATTTGGATGCTACTTTTGCAAGAATACTAAAATATGTTGGATACACCAAGAGAAGTGGACAATGTATTATACTGTCTCAATGAGTGAGATCAATAAAGAGAAATCCAATATCAAGGAGAAACTATTTATGCATGCACATTGGACAATGTATTATACTGTCTCAATCCGTTGTGATTGATTATTTCAAAAATTAAAGTCAAATATAAACATCAATGCCACAAAATTTGTTGTACTATTCCCATAAAAATAAGGTAAATACACATCACCAACATTAATAAGGAAATTATATGTTGTACTAGATTTATCCTAGTATATAAAGCTTTCAATTGATATCTATTGACAAAGAAGCACGTCGTCTATCATTTAGTATATCTTCTTTTGAAGTTTTCTTTGATACTATCAGTTGCTACTGCGACCGTGGAAAGAACATTCTCTGTAATGAATATAGTGAAGAATCGAATGCGCAATCGCATGGGTGATGAGTGGTTGAATGATTGTTTAGTCACTTATATTGAGAGAGATACATTTGATAACATTGACAATGAGCAAATCATACAATATTATTAAAACATGAGAACGCGAAGGGAACAATTGTAAAATTATTTAACAAAATATTTCTATCGACTATTTCTATTCGTGTACATATATGTCCTTTTTGTTTTGATATTGTTACTACTTAGCTAAAGTATCATATACTAGTAGTGATCTTGCCCCCACTGACAAAATTTTCTGGATCCGCCACTGCCCTTAATGACTGTTAGAAAATGCTGATGTGGCATGGATTAGTGACGTGGACTTGATTAACTGCTCATGTGCCTCTCACGTGCCATCAATAACTGAATTTCGGAGATCAAAAGCCCTAAATTGACAGATTGCCCCATTCTTCATGCGTTTCAAAAGATCGACTGATCGGAGCGGTGGTTAAGGAGATTGTTGCCAAACTTACAGTTGCTGGTGATCTCGATTTCATGAAGGGGAAGTGAAACCGGTGTCTGATAACCTACAGGCGCGTTATCGTCCTCGTCGAAAAGACAAAGGTGACTATTTTCTGCATTTGCTTGTTCCTTGTTGATGCATGCGTTTAAACTTTTATTTATATAAGTGAAATTATAGTTTGGAGTGTTTATAAGTCTTATTATTAACAAATTAGGATTTATGTGAATGATATCGAAGTGGTTTTTCCAAAAATTTAGGGGTTTTGTAAGATTTGGAGCAAAGCAGAGCAAAATGTGATTGTGGTTGTATTTTTTTGTTCATCATGCAGATGGGTGGGAATATAATGGTTAAATTCAGACATGGTGGTTCTTTTGAGTTTCTATTGTCAGAAGAGTATATTAGTGGCTCCTTTGACGTGCAATTCATTGCGGAAGATATCATGACAATAGACTTGTTGAGAGAAAAAATTAGAGAGTATGGGTATACTGATGCATTCACTTTGTGGTATGGAATACCTCGTGGTGGTGTTGGAGCCGTATTGCCTCTTCTCTTAGATACAGACTTAGCAAAATTTATGGAATATGCACGTAATGAGGGTGTAATTGAGGTGTTTGCCAATCATTTTGTAGAGCAAGCTATTGAAGTGGACATTCCTCCAGTTGAAGATCCTCCAGTGCAAGCTAATCAGCATGAAGTTCCTGACCCCAATGAGTGTACTCCTAAAAAAAGTAGCGGCTTCAGAGGAAGAAAGAAGATAACCCCTAAGAGAAAGAGGACAACCCCTATAAGAAAGAAAACGACATGTAAAAGAAATAAGCTTACCCCTGTTAGGAAAGTATTATCAAGAGCTGAAAAGGGGAAAAATATTGCCACTTCAACTCATCTTGATCAGAATGCATCCTCTACTGATGATGATGACTCGGTAGAGGATGAAACATACAAAATGGACCCAACTGAAATGGTAGATGATGATGATGAGGAGTTGGTTGAAAAGTCCAGAAGGAGAAGGGAGAAGAAGGTGGTGACTGATGAAGGCCATTCTAAACATGAAGCTAATGCAGAAAAGGGATATGAAAGTGATGTCTCAGTTGATAGTGAAGTAGAAAAGGCACTAAATAGTGACCATGAGGAGCTTCGTGAGATGAGAGAAAGAAATATTGCCTTATTTGCTGCGCAGAAGGGTAACATAGCTTTCAATTCTGGTGCAAGGATTGAAAAGGAGCAGCCAAGTGAAGGAGATACAGGACAAGCAACTGAGACTCATGCACAACCAATTGAAGCACATGCACAGCCTAGTACCCTAAATGCAGAGCAGTCTAGTGAGGCAAATGCAGAACCACAACATTATGAAGCAAATGAGGAGCAACCAACTTCAGTAAATGTAGAAAGAGCAACAGAAGCAAATGCAGAACCACCAAGTGGACTAAATACTGAACAACCAACACAAGCAAATCTGAACAACCAACAGCCCAAATCCGAACAAGATGATGATGATATTGAGGGTCTGATTGTAGGTGGTCCTAGAGCAAAAGGAGTGTTGCCAAGCAATACAAAGTGGCCTAAATACTGGACATCTTATAGTGGAGAATATGAATCAGATCAGAGAGATAGTGCTGATGAGGAAGCATTGGAGCCAAGTGAAGATGAATCAAGAGTTATCCCTAAAAGGAAAAAGAAAATGAAGGAGCCAATAAAGTACAAGTTCTTCAATGAAGATGTGGACATGAATCGTGGAGCTGGAATCGGATTGAGATTCACTTCAAGAAAGGTCTTGAAAGAGGCTATACTCATGTATTCTATGCAAAAACACTATGATTTGGTCTATATGAAAAATGACAAAAAGAATTCACATTGGATGTTCTATGTGCAATTGGGAGTTGATCACCGAGCGATCTTATAGATAGTATGGCATGGCAGATTAAGCATGTATCCCTACACACACATGTAATAGGACATTCAAGAATAGACTAATAACAGAGAATTGGATAGCCCAAACTTACCTAGACCAGTTATTAAAGAATCCTAAATTGAAGCCAAGGAAATTGTCACGATATGAGAATAAAATTTGGAGTAAATGTAAATGAGAGGAAATGTGCAAGGGCCAAGGACAAGGCACTCAATGCGTGCATAGCTTAATGCAAAGGCGGTATGGATTGCTCAAGCCTTACATAAGAGAGTTGTGCAAATCAAATGAAGGCACCACAATTTGTTTTAAAGGTCCATGAATCAAGACTGTGAACCAACTATATTCATGAGAGTTTATATATGTTTTAAAGCAATGAGATTGGGTTTCCTACATGGTTGTAGGAGATTCTTTGGCTTAGATGGATGTTTTCTCAAACACTCATGTGGAGGACAGTTATTGAGTGCGGTTGGGAGAGATGAAAATAACCACATGTATCCAATAGCATGGGTCAGAGTGGAGGGAGAAAATAAGAACTCTTGGACATGGTTTCTTAGATGTTTGAATGCGATTTGGAAATGAGGGATGGTCAAGGATGGATCAGAATGTCGATCAACAAAAGGTATGATATAATTTTGTTTGAACTTAAATTATTGCTAGATTATTCAAATTGATGCTTTATATATGTGGTTGTTTGATAGGGCCTTGTACCTGCCATTCATGAAATGTGGCCAGAAGTAGAGCACAGACAATGTGCAAGGCACATATATTCTAACTGGAGAAAGGCTCACAATGGTAGGGTTTTACAAAGACAGTTCTGGAAATGTACAAAAGCAGCCACAATGGGAGAGTTTGCATATGAAGCTGCCAAACTGAGGGGTATTTCAGAGAAGGCATATGATGATTTCATGGATAGGGACCCTCATACATTTTGTAAGTCTCATTTCAAGACTCATAGCCAATGCGACTCCATAGATAACAACATGTCTGAAACTTTCAACTCCTTTATTTTACTAGCGAGATTTAAACCTATAGTATCCATGTTAGAGGATATTAGGCTATCTTTGATGGAGAGGATGCAACAAAAAAAGATGCTAATACATAAATTTGTTGGTGGAATATCCCCTAGAGTGCATAAAAAACTGGAAGAGGCTTATAATGAACAAATTAATTGTGAAGTACGTTGGAATGGCTCAACAAATGAGGATGGTTTTGAGGTGATACATAGACATGTAAGCCATATACTTGACATAGGCAAGAGGACATGTTCTTGTAGGGTATGGGAGTTGACAGGAATCCCTTGCACACATGCTGTAAGTGCAATTTTATTCCTTAGGAGGAAACCAGAGGAATATGTATCAGATTGTTATAAGGATGAATGCTACTTACTTACCTATGAATATTTGTTGGGTCCAATGGAAGGCTACAAATACTGGGACAAAGAAGGGGAAGGCATGGTACTGCCTCCAAGTATTGTTAGAAGGAAGATGGGAAGACCAAAGACTGCAAGGAGGAGAGACCCATCTGAAGGCCCACGCAGCACTGCTAAAGCATCAAGGCAGGGAATCCCTCAAAGGTGTAGTCATTGCCATTCCAATGACCATTCAATCAGACATTGTCCACTTGCACCACCAAGGAATCAAAGACCTTCCACTCAACAGGTAACTAACTACTTTAAAGCATTGTACTTGAGTTGGTTTATAACATAATACTATTGACTCAAGTCAAATTCTAAGTTTCAGTATGCACCAGCGCAGACTAATGTCACTACTGATTCAAGTCAACAAAGAAAAAGAGGAAGGCCAAGAGGAAGCAAAACTAGAGTTGGCTTATCAACAGATGATCAGACAACAACTAATACAATTCCTAAAACCCAGTTATTTATCAGAAATAGGTCTACAAGGGATTCATCTTCAGGTTTGTGCATGTTTGTGCATGTTGGCTTATCAAGGCAGGGAATCCCTCAGGTTTGTGCATGTTTTGTTGTAAGATATATGTTTAAAGTTAACTTTTTATTTTTGCACAGTGAAGCTCAAGGAAGAGGAAGAGGACAAGGAAGAGGTAGAGGTGGTGGAAGGGGAGGAGCAATCAACAAAGAGCACCTCAAGGCTTTGGTGTTTGGCAGGGAGAACATGGTGAGATGGTCTTCATGGATCCAACTGTTAGTCAATCACCTATTGTGATGAATGAAAGTCAAAGTGCATCTGAAATTGTAGACCAAAATCAACAATCACAATTTACAACTCAACAACAATGAAGAACACACCAAATAGGATGGGACTAAAGCTTGTAATTTATATAATCGACATGTATTTTGATATGGCAGTGTTAATGTCATTATTCTTGCCTTGTATTTTGTTATACATACTTTGTACTATGTTTGGACAAATTCTGGTTATTTATGCAATGTTACTTGTTTGTTATGTAATATGATATGGACAAAATGCTCGTGTATGTTTGTCTCAGGCAAGAATTGTGACAGAAAATATTTGCAACAAAAATATAGACAACATCTTTGCCAAATTTGCATATAATATTGTCAATAAGCACATCATTCATTTGCTCAATAAGCATTACATGTAAACAAAAATAACATAAATACAACACCATTACATTACCCACTCAAATACAACAAGAAAAATATAACAAGGACTAACATCAAAGTAGCACACTTGTACAATTTTAGAGACCTTTTCTCAGAAAACAAAAGCATGCTTCAATCGCCAATCTCTTCCAAACTAGTCGCTATTTCATTTTGACACATAATCACCTTGTTCTTCAACATGTTATTTTCCTCTTCACAAAGAATTGATCTCATACTTTAACTGATGATTTTGACGAATGCACGAATGTAGATTATTGCTCCTCTCTTGGACAATCCATCTACTTCATTCATGTGGCAATTCAACTTCAATATTTCATCTCTTAGAAGAGGCACTAAATTAGCAAAGAACTTTGCACATTGGCGGATCATACCATTCCCACAACCCACAACCAATATTCTGAACATTTAGTTCAAACAAATTTTTAGAAAATTAAAAAATTACCCAAGCATGAAATTCAAATTGAACTCAAACTCACCTTTTGGCATCTGTAGAACCTTCACCGATTTTCTAAAGTGAATGAGGTTAGATAAATGCAATCTAACCCACACTTACACTTCTTTACCCCCTCAATTTTTGCTTCTTCATTCCACTCTCGAATGAACTGCAATTTGTTGAATCCCGCAGCCATTCCACTATTCCCGCCACCGACGCTCCTCCTTGATAGCGCGCTTGAGCTTGAAGACGACATCCTTGAGATCTCCCGAAGCAATTTCGCCTATCTCCCCTCAGCCAAATAAACCCCAACCCGAGTTTTCCCCAATTTTGTTGTGCCCTAGTTCATCGTTTCATCCCCGCTTTTATTCCCTCCCAAAATATGTTAATCAAGTCCACGTCACTAATCCATGCCACATCAGCATTTTCTAACGGTCATTAAGGGTCACGTGATGGTCACGTGATGAGTTTCGCCGGAAAAGAGAACGCCGACGAAAATTTGGACCCATGTGCTAACGTAAACCAACTTTAAATACCAAAGCGTCATCGGAGATATTTTAAATACCAATGCGGTAAAATGGGTATTTTTTAAATGTCAATTTGGTAGTTTAGCCTAATGATAAGTATTGTACTAATATTATATAATGTTTGATGGTTATCAGGTGATGATTCATTTGGCAAAATTGACTGCCAAAACATAGAGATGGTGAGGCTCTAGCAGTAGGGTTCAAATCTCACTAGCTAGCTATGAATTTAAAGAGAGATTTAAAAAAAATAATATTGTTGTGTGAGTTCAGATTTCAGCTTATAGAAAGTGATGCTTAGCCTGCGAGAGCATATTAGTATATACAATCATAACCATGAATTTTCACCACAATTTCAGATTTAGTACAATAGTAAAATCTTTTAACAAGCTCACAATTTTCGATGTGACTAAGAGAATGAGTCTCATCACTAGTTATCTTTTCTCTAACATATTTTATCTTAAATGAGTTATGATCTCGTGTATATTATTTTCCATTTACTACAATTGTAGTGATTTAAATTTTATAGGTGGATTTCTTGTACATAGAGAGCCCTCTATGGATTTTTTTCCCCAATTTGACCAAATTGGTAACCTGGTGCGCTTAGCTAGCCTAGGGTCCGGTGGTGGTTAGAAGGTCCGGGAATCGATGCCATTTGGTAGGTAGCTTTAACTTCATGTGAGTGTTTTATGTTTCGTTTAAAATTATATTAAAAAAAAAATATTTGCTTCTCGGTTCACAACCAACGTTTTTGAAAGTTAACATTGCGCTCATTCCACCTTCTAAGGATTCTAAACCCTAGCTAGATTGTTTGTCTCGATGAAAAATAGACTATTAAAAAAAGAAATTAACGAGTTTTAATTCTTTATCCTTCCCTTCTTACAATAAAAAAATTTTAAAATTATAGTTATACAAATAAATCATAATCATATATTGATTGATTGATATATAAATAACTAGGCAGTGAAGACACAAGAAGCCGCTTTCCCCACATCAAGAACATGTTACATGTGAATCCAAGAAACATTAGTTTTAAAGTGCTCGGGAGACCTAAAAATGGGACAGATTTAGGGGACAGCTGGGGTGGAATGTATAGCCGTTATCTATAGCCGGCTAATATCAATGTCTATTAATCGCGCTCAAGGACAGTTTTGATAGAAAAGTTTCTGTTTTACGACATGTTCTTATCTTGATTGACTTCTGGATGAAAACTCACCGGATCTCGTCTTTTATTAGCAGTGACGATTTCACCTTCTCCTCCGAGCAATCCGTCTACAAAGAACAACAACGATAATATCTTTGATAGTGTATAATTGGTCTCTAGTTTCTCTTTTGCTTGTTGCGAGATGTTATTATTTGATTAATAGAATGTTTTTTTTCTCTTCATTGATCATTTCGATTTCCCTCCATTTCTGATTGTCGCCTAGGTTGGAGAAACCTATTATTAGATAGATTCATCTCATAAGTAACGATCATCCCCCTAATTAAAAGATTCAATTTTATTCTTATAGTTCCATTTTTTTTCTTTTTGTATGTTCAAATTACATAGGATAAATAATGCTAAATGAGAAGGATTGAATTGTTCTTTTTCATCGGCAATGGTAGGTGTTATGGTCATAACCACTAACCAGTGATTAAGGAGAAAAAAAGCGAAGCACCGACATCGGAGCTTGTCTCAAATGAAAATCACTCGAGCCTCCGCGCCCGACCCACAAGGCGGCCGACACTTACCGACCCCGCCATGGTCCAATAGACGACTATCACCATAGCCGACGCGAGAGGCGGTGCGAGTCGGCCCGTCAACGACTCTCTCCCGCGGACGACGCGAAAGGCGGTGACGGTCGTCCGCCCCGCTGATTAACTGCTTCGAGGCCATTTCACGTCGCTCGTCCCATCGGACGACGTGGAGGCAACCAGCTATCGCCTTCCGACCGCTAGTCTGCTCGGACGACGCGAAAGGCGGTGCTAGTCGTCCTCCCAACCCGTCACCCATTATAGCCCCGTCCTACCAATTGTCGGCCTTTCCCAACGAGGCGAAGCGAATCTAGACCCTCTTATCAGCCACCCGTCCTCAGGGACGACACGAAAAGCGGCCCTGGTCGTCCCCTCCAGTTGATTACCTCGAAGAACGTCCCGAGAGGCCGAGCGAGTCGGCCACCCGGCCTCAGCTCCCACCTACCCCATCTTGCGTAGCTTCCTCCCCTCAAACGACAGTTATACGGTACTTCACCATCAAGATCGTGATTAAATGCGCCGACACTCTTTAACTCCCCATCTCTCACGGTATTTAAGGCACCTCGGACCCATGCAGCTACAGGCGCCGTCAATCCCATCCCATTAATGGCGAATAGACCACACTAACCCTCAAATTACCGCAATTTGACACTGTAGAGACCAACAATCAGAAGGCATGAGAGATGCTCACCAATCACTAGCTCACACGTGGAGGAGAGGGCTGACTCAGCGATGATTTCTTAGCCAACGGAAAGATGAAAATACCCCCGCAACCCTAGGTATAAGTAGCCACGCGAACAGCAAACCAAGTAAGCAATCTTTTCTGAGTGAATTCCTGCTCCATTACATTATCTCCCACTCTACTGACTTGACCGTCGGAGGAACCACCGGAGATCCCAACTCCGCCTCTTCCACAGGTCCCTCTTTCCGCTGTAGGCGAGTCCCTTGATCGGAGTCAGCGTCGCTGGGCTTTAGGAGAGAAGGCGGACCCCGCTCTCTTAAAAGCTAAACTCACTCGAGGTTAGTGACTGTGATTATATACATCAACAGTAGGATATCATAAGAAAGAAGTCTACCCTTAATTATTGTGTTGTAGGGTCCAACTTGGAAGGTAAAAGAGCAAAATAAATATGGAAAACAAATTCGACCTGAGCTGTCCCATTAAGAGGGTGTTTGGGGAGGCTTATTTTTTGGTCAAACGAGCTTTTAAGCTAGCTTTTTTATTTCTACCTGTTTGGTAAAATGCCAAATAAGTTAGCTTATAAGTCTCATTTTAAAAAGCTGGTATACCCCAGCTTTTGAAAAACTAGCTTATAAGCTCACTTAAAAAAGCTAGGTTTGACTAAGCAAATTACTATTCTACTCAAACAATTTTTATAATATTTTTATCAAAAAAGCCAAAAGCCATTACAAGCCAGCATAACTTATAAGCTTCAAAAAATAAGCCTTCCCAAACACCCCCTAAGGGTCCCATATATTGGGTCCAAAAGAAATTATTCTTCTTAATTGTAATCATTGTGATTTTTCTTTGCTTTTTAATGAGGACAAATAGACTACCCCAAAAAAGTTTTGTTAGAGTTTCAACTCGCTCCCTAAAGTATCAGTTTGTCTATTTTCCTCCATATAGTATGTTTCTTTGCCCAATACGGTCCTTTTGTAAAATAACCGTTAAACTTAACGGAGGGTGACATAGCATATCATTTTTAAGGATTTTTTTACTGAAATTTACAAAAAAAACTCCAAAATAATTTTAAAATTATAAATGACATCTTAAAATTGGAAATTACAAAAACATCCAAAAATTATAAATAGTCCCTTGAAAATCTAAAATTTTCAAACCTTGAAAAATAAAAATTTACACAAAAACACCCTAAAATTTTGAAATGACAAAAAACACCCAAAAATTTTCAAGAATTACTAACAGCCCCTGGGAATCTGAAAATTGCAAAATACCATTACAATTAAAATTCTACAAAAAACACCCTAAAAGATCTGAAAACTACAAAAAACACCATGAAAATTTAAAAATTCTGAAAAATCCAAAATTTTCTGACAGCCCCCTGAAAATATTAGGGGCTGGTAATTTTTGGATTTTTTTAGGGTGCTTCTTGTAACTTACAAAATTTCATGGTGTTTTTATAAATTTTGAATTTTCCAAGAGTCATGTTTAAATTTTCAAATATTCAAAGAAATGTTTGTAAATTTTGGATTTCAATATATTTTTGTAATTTCAATTTTTTTGGGGTGGTTTTTTGTTGTTTCAAATTCTATGTTTTCAGTGGTCATTTGTAAATTTTCATATTTTCATTTGCCTATTTATAACTTTCTAAATTTTCAAGGTGTTTTTTATAATAATTTTTGAGTTTTGTTTCATGTTTTTAAATTTCAAACTTTTAGGGGTTGTTTAAAATTTTCAAAATTCCTGTTAAGTATTTAACGGTTTTTGCACAAAAGGACCACATTGGGCAGAAAAACAAAGTATAAGAAAGAAAATAAGAAAATTGATACTTTAGGAAGCAAGTTGACACTTTAACAATACTTTAAGTGTAGTTAGTTGTTTTCTCCTTTTAATAAAGATAAATTGTAATCATACCCATAAAATTGTCAGCGCCATCGCCGTGGATGATAAGGTATCCCTGTAATATTGATGTGGTGTGTTTATATTATATATGAGGATTGGATGAACTACATTTTATCTTGCATCTTCATATGGTTATTAGTTTAAAGAGACGTAGGTTACATTGGGGTTAGGTGGAATTATATATTGTTACCATGCATCATCATAAATAGGGACAGGGTCAATGAAAATTAAGGCGTGCTGCAATTAAAATAAAAATATGATGAAAATCAAAGGTAAAATTATATATAGACATAAAAAATATAGCTAAAACATAAAATGCTAGATTAAATCATCAATCAATGCAGTCCACAATGGTGTTCTCGTGGATAGCAAGGTAGCTTATATAAATTTCGATACTCTCTAACCAATTTCAACTAAAAAGCTACATCTACTAGGTATTGACCCCAACTTCTATTTAAACTCATAACTCTTTCTTATCCCATCTGATGTGAGACTCTACTCAAATACCAATAGAGAAAAAGCTAATTTTTTGAACGGGTAATTGAGATTTTATTTCAAGCTCTCAACCGGAGCAAAATAGAATATAATGCAACATATATGTCATAAACATAACAAAGTACATTATACATGATCATGACTTCATCCATGTATAAAAGTAACAAAATTAGGAAAAAACTAGTTTTCTAATTATATTCCATAATATTATATAGGATGATTATAACTTAATCAAAATATAATATCGTACACTTTATCGTGTCATGTGGTAACGGGTTAAGTGTGAGGTTAAGGAGACTTAACCCCTTCTTAACCCGCCAAACACAAAAAATTTATATAAAGATTAAAGTGAGCTAACCCTCCGTAATTTGCCAAACATAAAAAATGCATAAATGTTAAACTAACCCCTCTAGATGGATTAAAATGAGGGGTTTACTAATACTCCTATTTAGAAGGATTAAGAGTTAACCCCTCTATTTATAAGAAAATAGTCAAGATCCTCTTTAATCCCAAATACTAAAAATGATCACAATGGCTAAAATAAAACTTATTTGACGGGTTGAGTTATCGAATAGGCTAACTATATTAATCCTTCACCTTAATCTCTCTTCATTAACCCTTTGCCAAGCAGTGCCTATGAGTTATATCATTTTTGTTTACCAAATTAAATTAGAACCACAAGCATCTTACTATAGTTTCTCCAGATTTTCCTTTACATTCTTTATGCATTAATTTGGAGAACAAACCTAGAATCTAAATGAGGAAGAGCGTCTTTATTAATGAAATAAGAATGAGCTACAAGTGTACTCGCCAAATTTGACTCTCATATATATGTTATTTTTTCTTTTTTCCCACTGACATTTTGATGTAAACACTTACTAACGATTACATTGAAAAAAATCTTAGCTAGCTAGTTCCTGTTCATATGTAACGTGCAACCTCAAATAATGGGAGGAAGGTAGATTAACAATTAACGCTATGAAATTAATGCATCATTAACACTGTCCTTGGTTGAACAATTAATGGTATGCGACGTCAGACTTTCAATTTATTAAATATTAATTACATAATCACAACAGGTATGAAGTGACAAAATCTCTTGTGATGATATGATTTACTTTCTATACAGTGTAGTTAAACATTGAAGAAAACACTTCTTAAATCACAAGTGTTTATTATTTTTTAGCAAACAATTATGAGTTTTAAGTAAATGTTGTGAATAAATTATATAACTGTTTAAATGTAAATAATGGAACATGAATTTAAAAGTGAGTCTGACCAAATTATTTGTTGAAGGGGGTTGCAATTTCTGCTGTTTATGTTAGTAAAAATAAAGGAGACAAAATTCATGAGGCATGAAACACTTTCTTTAAAGAAATATTTGCCTCACTTGGTAATTCAAATTTGCTTCAGGTTAATGCAAAATTTCTTATCAGGATACAATAGAAAAATTGAAAATTTCAGAAAGCAAATCTGAAACTTTTCACCAATTCTCCGTGAAACAAGTTTGTAGGATTGCAGATTTTTGAGAGAAAAATTTTGAGAAAGAAGTGAGTTCTGATGCTTGAAATCATGACCATTCATAGGTTTGAAAATGTGTCTCCAACAGTCATAAATTTTCAAAACACCCATTGGAAAAAACAACCATTTTCCTTGAGTCAAAAACAGTCATTTTCCAACAATCTACTTCTAACAGTCATTTTGTCTGTTGATATTTTCATAATTTCGAAAATCAAAATAACAATAACAGTTATAAATAAAATAATATATTTAAAAAATATTATACTAAAAAGTTAAAAATATATATATATAGGAAAATAATATATTCAAATAATAATCGCATTAAAATCGCGCTACCCTCATGCGGGTTTAGAAGTCTATGCTTTGACCCATTTACCAAAGCCCAATAATCATTAAATGTTTATAAACCTCTAAAAGAATGCTCAAATATCCGATATGAGACTATCTTGTTTTTACAAACAAATACTAACAATTTATTACTGTATGAGTTCTGAGGACAATTATCTAGCTTCCATTCTGTTCCTACTGTAACAAGCTGATGATGATGATGAGAGAGACAGAGAGATTTGTTGGCTACTTCTCATGATGTTGTTGCTCTAAACTGTTAGGTATATACTTAGGCTAAACTATTAGATTAGATTAGGATCTAGGTTTGAATTGAGAAAGGTTGAGAAAGAGGGAGCTTCATTGATGAGAAAGAAAGAGAGGTTGAGAGAGGATCTTATTGGATAAAGGGGTGACATAAATTTAAATTGGGGAAAGTTGAAGGAGATGGAGAGTATATATTTAATAATTTTGAGAGGTCAGGGAGGTAGAAGAAAATTTCCAAACGAATTACAGTTCACCAGAATTCTGGCTGCCAACGAGAAAAAAGGGTCTTATCGCTAATAAAGCTAAGTTAAAATGCCTAAATAACACTGCAGCCCAATTGAATATCATATTAGAAAATGTGATCAACTTAATTAGAATAGCAATTTGACAATTTAGTTGTATATACTTCAACAAATGCTTATCAATTTATACCACAACGTATCCACCTAAATATCTATCTACATCACTTTAGGCTATTGTTGAACCGGTCAAGCTTTTAAGTAAAAAATCATGACCCCGATTCCCACTATAACTTATAGTTTGATAAAGTGAAAAGGATTTTAATATATATGGTATCAGGATAATCCTTATTCAAATTCTACTAGACATGCATCAAGTAGATGAATAAAACAACTCACAATATAGAATAGAGTAGACTTCTTTTCTTTTCCTTTTTTCATTTTGAGAAAAAAAATGGAGGGTGAACACATACCCCTTTATTTTAAAAGGATATAGATTCTGACCCATAAAAAGAGTGTTCAACCAGTACAAAGATGTTAGAATATAAAAGGGTTCCCATAAACAAAAAGAATATAAAAAAGGTTAATTTTGCATAGTTTCGCACAGTTTTAGTGGGTTTTTCACATATTCCTCCAAAACTTTGTTTATCTCATTTAAGAACTTTTGGGCGTCTCACAATGCTCACTGAACTTTTTTTTTCTCAAGGCATCTCACCACCTATAATTTGAAAACAATTAACTAAAATATCGTTGAGGGAAGAATTCCAAAATTTGTTGTTTGTCATTTTCACGCTTCTAAAATTCTCTCTCAAGAAAAGTTAACTTATTTGCAAATGACATGTAGAGAGGTCCAAAATGAAAAAATTTCAAAGTTCAAGGGGGTTATGTGAAATTGACCGTAGAAGTTATGAACCCAAGAACATGTTAGGTGAATAGATTTAGTGAACAAACACTAAATATGAGTAAAATGCTCTCGTATCTTTCACTTGCAGCGTACAAGGGAATTGCTACAGTAGACTTTGTCCTCCAAGTAGATAAAAGATTGCATGCTTTATTCCAAGTCCAACACTGGACCATTAATGGCATTCCACAGCTCAAAACATGACACTGGAGCACCAAATCTCTCTCAAAGTCTTGACTCTTTGGCTCCTTTGGCTATTCTTCCTTTTACTCTTTGATGAAAACTCCTTCCACTAGCGACTACTGTTGAGCTATTAATGTGGGGGTTTGGGGATGGGTAATTAGCACTTAACTACCTTATATACTTGTTTTTGGCAGCATACATCCCTTAATATTTTTAAAACTGACACATCAGTACCTTATGTTATGCAAACGTGAGGATAATTATTCCGAACATTCACATTCGATACTCACATGCTAATTTTTAGAATTTTTTAACTACTAATGTTTGTTGAGTTTACTGTTGAACATACCCTAATTCTATTTAAGTATACATCGGTTATATTCTCTTATCAAAGACTAGCTCTTACAAGCATGGATCTAGGCCTAGGCCTAACAAAGGACAACCATTAAGGGATCCAACCAGAAACAATAAAAAATAGTCTCTTCCACATTATTCATCATTCTCTACCAACCATTTCCGCTTAAGATGACCCTCCATTTATTGAACATATCCAACAACCTTTGGCATTTCCCTAATTTATTCAATGCAGACAACCACCAATTCTGGCCTGATTTCAGGCATCAGTGTCCAAACAAAATCATTTTAAATTTTGGCTTGAAAATAGAAAATTGATGAGAATGTTTTGGCATTCTTCTAGATGATTTATTTGGTTGCTTTTGTATTTGTTTCCCTCTTATCTTATTAAAGACTATAGTATAATATACTAGTTAAATTGTTGCATTTAAGACCATGAGGAAATCAGAATATGTTAGTTATACCTAACTATACAGGAAATTAATTCTTTCCATTTGTGTATACATCTGAAGTTAGGTGAAGGGTAGCATACAATTCAATGCTACACACATAGCCAGGATTATTTATTTATTTATTTATTGCCGACTTTGACAAAGTCCAGAGTTCAGTCTTCCTATGAGACCTGTAGTAGCTCAACAGAAAAATATGTTTTATGTCTAAAACTATTAGATATTTATATACATCATTTCACTTAGTTTTAATCCAACCAATTTCCTTTTAAGTATGATTTACAAGGCTTATTTGGTCGTAAACATGACTAAGATTGTCAAATAGAAACTAAAATAACATACCGAATAAAATAACTCGAAATTTTTTATCATTAACCACCATAAAAAAGAACCAATATTCTGATCATATCTCCTGTTATAGAACTGCAACATGGATCCAAATCAAATACGTCGGATGAACGAGACTTCAACATCTAAAAACCAAATCCACATTAACCTGCTTATACACAGTACACACTGGCTACAAGTCCACATTTACCAATAAGAGTCACCAAATACCGATAAAGTAATGCTTAACCGCAAGGCAAAACTAGAAAATAAAAACACTTTCAGACTAATAATCAATGTTGTCCAAATATACAGTGCTCAATAGTAATTAGTAACAACCATTTTTCAAAATCAATCAAAAGAATAAATATAACACCACAAGAATGCTTTTTTCACCAACATTAACTTACAATCATGTCCATCAATGATATCGCTACATTCTCTAACATCGAACCTATAGCACTATTTTATCAAAATTTCAGTGAGTGAATAGTACAATACAAAGGATGGATAAATACATACAAATCCGCTGCTTTATTGCATGAGCTACTATGAAGTCTCCTCCAAAGTTCACTAGAATCCTTGTTGAACAGGATTCAATATAAGCACAATACCTAGCCCAGCCACCTTCCACATGAATCCATTAATCCATTTGGTCAAGGTGTTCATAATATAATCACTTAGTAGTAAAACTCATCGAGTAGTTCCATAGAATCATGTGAACATACTTCAGTAGTCATTTCTACCACAATGGCTCCGTAATTCACTTGCCAATATGAGAAAGCTTTATGGCGTATTCCTGAAACAGAGCACACGTTAAAATCCACAATCAAATACCTTCAATAAATCAAGATGGAACTAGATCAAAATGCTTACGGAAGTAAACAGGGAAATTTTTGTTCAAGTATTTTATTGTGTAAAGTTTTTAGTCTGGATATGGAGAGCACAATATTGTAAATAACATTCAGAAGGGAGATCCGTGTACTTTTCTCTTTGAATGGAACAAGAATACTGTAAATAATGCACAATACAAATCTAAATATAAGCCATAAATGGCAATAGTATACACAGCTTTAATCCTTAATAATTCAAAAAGTAAGATGACAATATTAATCTTTGACTTAGGCAAACATAACAATGGTATCTTCGTCGCAATGCTCGAGTTAAGATTTTATCAAACACTTAGAAATATATTCATTCCTCCTTCCTATTTCCCAATCAGCATATTATTATTTTCATGCAAACCAATTATGTTGATAATACAAAACAGATGACAACCTAATTAAAGTTCTTTTTCCATAATCTCAGGTGAAGTAGAAATTCTAGCATGAAAGTGAACTTCATGCAAATTCAAAAGGATTTAACCAATTGGTACTTAAAAATACCTAAAACCCTTCCAACCTGTCCATTACAAAAGTTTTCTCTAGGAAAAACAATAGAATCACCAAATCCATGTTGATTCACATTGAAAGGAATGTAAGCAATCCCAAATTCCATGAAGAACCTGCATTCTTGTAGATTCTTAGTTTTTTTTAAGCATATTTCTCAAGAAAATAAGCACAACAGGAATTAAAACCTTAGATCTCCAAATATTTTCCCAACTTTAGCCACAGAGATCGAAAAGCATATCAAATGCAATTTCAAATTGTTTATTGTTAGAGCTGCAGCTTCAAGTACTACAACGCAGTCAAACACACTTTAGTCAAGATCGCATATGGTCTCATGATAGCATCTCAAATAAACATTTTTTCTTCTTTTCTTATGCTATTTAATCTAATCATAGCACCACACCTATCTACTTCTTTTAATTGCTCATAGGACAACACCCCCAGCGCAATAAAAAGCGAGTTAAGGTGGTTTGCTAGATTTTACGAAAGTGCAATCATAAGCTAGCTATTCCATTTGATCAATAGGGTAATAGATTCTTGTTCTACCATGAAAACAACTTTTGAAAAATAGAATTATACTAAACAACAAGAACCTGGATATGTAGTAATCCTATAGAGTCAAATGGACATAGTTGCTACTATACACCAACAGAATGTGAAGACAAAAACAAAGAGCACTGACATGCTTGGTAAAAGATAGTTAAAATGTAGATCAGGTATATAGATGCAAGTGCAATAGTAGACATTGATGCATTAACTCTGTAATGTAAGAAAAAGGTATAATATTAAATGTCCTGAGCTATGGAAGTAAGTCTCACACTGTATATTTTTCAACTCACATGTATTGGTTGCTTGACTTGTTAAACTCTTTCCAAATTGCTTGCATCTGAACATTGCAATTTGCTTGCTTTAGACTTCAGCTGGTGAAATAAAGTCTGTATGCTATGCTTTTCTTCGAGCATCAAAGCATATGTACTTGACTCCTGCAGTAGTTATGTGAGACAGAACAAATTAATTTGTTCTCATGATTTGCATTATAATGCTCAGGTTTATGTATGAAATGACAGAAGCAATTGACAAATAACTACAGGAAGTGGCTAATTCTGAAGGCAATAAATACTATAAAACCTAAAACTGATTCATGAGTAGCTACAAGAATTAGTACAAAGTTTTCAAGTCTCAAGATCAAAGATACCTCAAAAAGATAAGAAGATTAGAAAAACACAAACAACACAAACTGTGGAGTAGCCTTGAGAAATGACACTAAAATTATTTACAATAAAGTAAAAGCTTTATTTTCCGTGTCCCCTCCTAGCAAAGCAACATGCACATTTATATCAATCAAATAACAAATAATAGACTTCCAAATCCCCAAGAGTGGCACAGCATAAAATGCCTATGTGAGTTTATAGAGAATTCCCATGCATTTTGTCTCAATTTTGGGAACAAGTAATTTTTGTCACAAATTAGAACTTATAACACATAATAAAAGAAAAGGCTAGTTATAAGTTTGCTCCAATGGAAGTACGTCAATTGGACCATTTTCACCAATTGCTGAGTACACTATTACTGTCTTGTATAAAAAGATATTTGCCAGTATCAATTGTTAATTTAACTCTACCTACTTTCTGATAGCAGCTTAAGACCTATTGAAGTTCTGTAGAGCATCACAAAATTGCTTCGGCATTTGAGCATCACTAAGTTCACAAGAAGAAAGTTTCAGCATGCAATTGGGTAGATCATGAAATATTATTCAGATAATGGAAAAAAATCTTATTTTACCCTATATTATGCTTCTCATTTGGCATGTGCTAACTGCCTAAACTCAAAGTATTATAATTTGTTTACACATCCATGAGCTTTAATAATTTGCGATGCGATAACTGCAAAAAGTATTATATTTTGTATACAAATCCTATCTTCCATCATAATACAGCTAATCCATGTAGACTTTCTCGTTTCATACACTTTAACCAGTAAACATCATTGTTTGTATATTATTACACAGGTCCCCATCAAACTTATTAGTATTAACAAGAAATTCTCAACTTCAACGACCTTCTGTAGGATGTGAAAGACATCCTCATAATCTTACAATCTTGGTGAAGATTTGATCATAAATAATTATTAAAATGATAGTCGTGGTGTTTCTTACTTATCAACGGAACTGTCCTCTAGCCCTTATGGTAGGCAATGCCGAACAATTCTCAAGAACATTGTAAATCAAACATAAACTATCCATGAAACAGAAGTATAGACAATATACTAGTGCAGTTACCGTCATGGCTTACCAGTAAGCTGAGAACTTTCTGCAGAACGCTTTGGATAGCCTCTTGACATAAAGAAAGACTTCTATGCAGCCGCACATCATCATGCATGAAGATTAGGATAGAACAGATCGAAACCACCCTGTCAAATGGCTTCAGTTTATGTCCAAAACCCGGGAATTCGTCCTCCATTATTGAAGAATCAAACAACTCCAATACATTAAATAAGAGCCTCTTGCTCCCATTAAACAAGAAAATGCAAGGCAGTACATAGTGTTGAAATGTATGCATCTCATCAGAATCGAAATCCATGCCAATTTGTGCGGGTATATACTGTTAATGTAACAAATAACTTAGTAAGCACAGAAAGCAGTAATTTACAGTGACAACTAGGAACAGATCAAATTAAATAACATGCTGAACTAAATTCCAACAAAAAAACAGTGATGGAAATCCCATGTAAATATGAATGCTCTAAAACATGCTAACAAGGATCAATACATTGGTTAATGAATGGAATAATACAAACTAGCAGTGGATAATAACAATGCTCAGCCAACATCGACAAGACCAACTATAACATCTAAACATGACAGTCACTATAAAGCAAACAATGAATAACCCGATATGTAAGCAACTGACTTAAGCATAAACAAAGTAATATATATTTCAGTAAGAAAGATATTTTCACTGCCAAACTATATTATGAATGATATTCCCCACCGCTTATAAAATGCCACGTTTGTGTCAATGTAACAATAAAGAGAAAGAAAAAAAACGTTCTAACAGTGCTACAGAAAAATTGTAAAATATGCAGAAAAGAACCTAAGCTTCATAACAGTGACATTTTCAGATCAAAAGAATTAATAACATGTTCACACTGTTAAAGCTGTTCACTACATATTGGAGATCAGGTGCAAAAATTTCAAATAACAAGTACAAACCACAAGTACTCTCGTCAATTTAATACGGACAAGTGGAAAACCCAGGCAACAAAAGAATGCAGAAGAAGGAGAAAAATATAAAGACAAAGGCAATAAAAAATATATAAAGTGATAACAGGAAACCAAAAAAAAGAAAAAGAAAATATGCTCTCAAATGCATTATTCTTGGATAATGTTAAACAACAGTAGTTACATACAGAAGCTGCTTCAATCAGGTAGACAAATAGCCAATTGCTTAGGCTGCCAATATTTTCCTCTGAAAGTTTAGTAGGTCTCGTATCGAGACTAGCTATCATTCTGAGCAACCCATACTTGTTATCCACAGATATCTTTTTTGACTGCAAGAGGGAAAAAAACAATAACTGAATGATGCAATACCAAGGTTTGAACACAAAATCAAAAGGTGTATTGAATTCAAGAGAAGGAAAGCATTATCCAAGTGCTGCATGTGCAGAAAAAAAATGACAGCTCAGCAAGATAGAGGACAACATCAGATGAGATGAATAAGGCTTGAACTGAACATACCATCTCAATAAAAATGTTCTTGCACAGCAATTTTAGCACAAGGGAACTATCACCCATCTGAGAAAGGCATGAGCAAACAATACCACTGAGAGATTTAAGAGTTCTCCGATTTGAAACCTTCCCATCACTCTCTGTAATGCAAAACTTATCTGGATAGAGAAAACATAAGACATTCAGAAAGAGAACATGTCACTCCACCTACTAGTTCTTCATTCTTTGACATGTTTACAAAGGAGCATTTAAAGATAAAAGAGCACAAAGTATTTCAGCCAAAGCAAAATTTTGATGTTATTTTGATGTGAGATCTGAAACAAGAAATTTGAGGTTGCATGTCGTTAATCACCGCCATCATGTAAGTTTTCTTCCATCAAAATGATATAAGGATATATACTCCATTCTTAAATTAATTCAGATACTTTGGATATTTCAATTTTCAAATAGGCTGACACAATCAACACTCATATCTATACTTAGATAACCACTAAATCCAGCAAAAAATAAACTTCAAAGTCAATGTAAAATAAAAGAAATTACTATCCTGAATGTCAACAGCCAGTATGCTAATCAGAACTGCAGAAGAGGTATCTAAACTTCAAACACCTAGGATATACTAGGGAAATAAGACTGATGCGACAGCTTAATTACATTTCAAATATATTCATGTCATTGTAGGAATTCATAGTTCTGATTTTATTTAGTTCTAAAAGCATAACAGAAAATTCTACAAGAAAAAACAACAGCAAAAGGAATACCAAATGGAAGTGCCAAAGACATGCCATTATAAGTTTAAAGAAAAAAAGAAATTTCGTATAGAGGACCGAACAAGCTCCACGATTACCTGGAAAAACTTTGTGTGCAACCAAGGTGACCAAGAACCCAATATAATCTGAGATATGCACATGACCAGCTCTGTATGCTGAATGTAGAACTTCAATAACTCGTAACAGCATAAGTGGCTCCATATCTTCACCTGAATAATTTGAATGGTGGGAAGAAAAGCTTCTAAAAAATGGTACAACTTTATGAAGAGATAAAAAATATATCACAACTAGAAAAATATTTTATTCCCCAAAATATCTGTTTCAAAGAAACAGCGAACACCTTATTTTCTACTGGGATTAAACACAAACTGCCGAAAATGCAATCGCAGCTAAAGAAACCATAAGAATTGGAAGAAATTTTAGCTAAGTGCAGGCTCATACAGTACACTACACTACACACACATCATGTGCGCGCAAGTGCATGTCCACGCGCGAGTGAATGAGCGTCAAAGACAGAACTCCAGTAAAGGAAAAATGTTCTCTTCTATAAATATTCTGATAGAGAAACAATTTTCTATGAGCATAAAGGAAAAGTTTAGCACAATTGCTCAGAACCATCAAAGAAAAAACAATGCTTATTGAGACTTTAATATAGTGATAGATAATGACAGTTATTGCTTAATATAGGGTCTTCTAAATGATTAAGAGCGAGAAATCTCTCCCTATGGTAACCTTCCTACCATTTGTTTGAATGCAGTAGAGCTGATGATTAGGTAATGGATTTACACGATGTCTTTTTGACATGAGAAGGTGCCAATTTGCTATAGTAATCTATCCAACAACATCATCTTTTGAACAAGAGCAATATTACTAATAATATGGACAGAAAATTGAAGAGAAGCTTTAGGCAGTGGCTTATACACGTAACAAGACTGGTCATAGTTCTATATGTTAAACGGATGCTTTTGGGAAACTGGAATATGCACATGTGCCAATAAGTTGTTCCATCTAGTAATTGTTTAAATTGCGCACGTCTATAGACATCTTTGGGCATATATATGTTTGTGTGTCCATTTAATAAAGTTGGACCGTACGCACTTTGATGCACCATACGCATAAATACATGCATGCAAGTGTGTGTATGTTTTTGTGTGTGATTTTTTCATTTAAATACAGGTTAAAGTTGTAGATATATAGGAGAAAATGAATATGAGGTGTCGCACATTGCAAGTCATATTGGAGCAGGTGTACCTCACCACTCGTATATCTTGGCAACTTCTTTTGCTAAATGAGCTTCTAACTCATATCCAACATGCATGCATACATACATACATATATATAAATTTGTTGGGCTTGTGGTGAGGTCCTACTGCTACTCACCTCGAAGCAGGTGGGACATCACCACTCATATTTCTAGACAGCTCATTTTGCAAGAGATGCCCAACACGCACGCACACGCACACAGACACACACACATATATGCATGCGGGCGTGCATAGGTGTGTGTATGTGTATGAATGTGCGTGATAGGGTGTGCGCACACGTGCGTGGGTGTCTGTATGTGTTTGTGTCTGCGTGTGCGTGTGAGCGTGAGCATGCATGTGGGTGTGTGCTTGTGTGTGCGCGCATACATGTGCATGCGCACATATGGGCGTGTCTAGGTGTGTGCGTGCACGTGCACAAATGGGCGTGTGGGTGTGTGCGTGCACATGCATGTCGATATAATAAAATTAGAACTTATGTGCTAAGTTAGACCTTATGTTCTTCATGCACCATTTACATGCATGCATGCATTTGTTTATCAGGAATAAAGTTGGACAATCTGTTTATTTTAATGAACAATTACAAACATTAAGTATAATAAAGTTTGAGCAATCTGTACTTTGATACACCATATATATACATGCATTTATGGTATGTAAGCAAGCTTCCACAAATGAATGAATGTATGTATGTATATACTGCACCATAGTACACATGCTTCAATTTTATTAGCAGTTAAAGACATATCTCTTATGAAGTAGGTAATCAAACTTATCAGATATTAAGCATATATGAAGTTTACTAGAGTGTGAATATGCTGTTCCTATCTTCTAAAGAGGAGAATCTGAACAAGAATCATCATTTATTTCCTTGGGAGCACCTCAAAGTGAAAGACAAGAGTTTTATGGGAATAAGGATGCTTACACAAGCAACAGCTAGCCAATGACTGAAGAAAAATTGAGCTCAAGCTCGACATGTAATAAAGGGAACAGACAGCAAGTTCCTGGCAATCTCTAGGAAGCCTCATAAAAGATCCATGTTGCATTAGTCCTGCGAGATGAAGAAGACAATTAGAGGTTTCTAACAATCTGTAAGTTCACCATGTGCTTGCACAGCCTCACATGCAATGTGACTAGTAGGGTGGGCCTCTCACTATGTCATCTCTAGATAGCTCATTTAACAAATTAAGCCGACCTCATATACATTATTTCCTCCATGTGTGTGTGTAGAGAGTAAGCCACTTCTGCAAGGATTTCATCACGCAAATTTGATGATCGGTCTCCGTGGAAGCTAAATAATTAGGAGTGTCTAAAAATCAGACTTATAACAGTTTTTACACATTCGTGGATGAAACAAGTAGCAGCAGAAAAGGCATAAAAATAGGAAGGAATAAACGTAAGTTGCTTGCTTAGTTTTACAGTCAATGCAAACCAACAAAACTCGGTGATGAGGGTATTAATGTGTCTAGATCATAATAAATTTCTACATTTTATTTTATTTTATTTTATTTTTCTTGAGAATTCTATGTTTTATATTGATATAACCAAAAACATAAATCTGAATTAGTGGTTACATTTTACCATTCATTGTACATCTCGTTAATTCATAGACAGAAAAAGTAAAAGAAAAAAATGCTAAATGAAGGGGGGGAAAACTCTTCGTAATATAAGCAAAAAAAAAAAAAAAGTTATTTACACATACCTTGACCACTGTAAAACCCTCCTAATGACAATTGCAGGTTGTCATACTCCAAAGCAATAGGAGATCCTTGCTGAGACCACTGCCCAATTCGTAGTATAAGCTTTAACACAACCTGCAAAGAATCTGATTGGTAGTGGAATAAAAAGAAGTCTAAACGGTAAAGGAGAACCATGTCATGCTCCTAAACAAGTGCAAAGATAAATATTTCTAAAATCACATATCACTTTCTTAAACGAGTATGCAAACAATGAAAATAATTGCTTATGACATATGTTCACACTGAGCACAACCATAAACTAAAGTTGTCAGTTTAACTGCACTAAATCAATTTCATCATCCCCAGCCGACACTTACCCAGGTTTATAAAAGAAAGGAGAAGAAAAAGGAGTCCACCATCAAAATCAATAAACGAGAAAAGATAAATTAGGAGATGTCAAGTAGTAATGAAAAGCATTGATCTGAGAACAAACCACTTAGTAGTGAGCCACGCATTCCAAAAACTACTGATCCAAAGTCATGAGCTTTTGCTTTTAGTTTTGAAGCAGCAAATGGTCTAACTAATTAAAACATATAGATCTGGTTAATAGAGTTGATCTGAGAACAAGCCACTTACTACTTACTAGTTAGGACTCATTCCCAGAAGAATTCCTGATCCTAAATCATGAGCCTATGCTTTTAGCTTTGGAACAACAAACTATCTAGCTAACTTCAAAGTAATAAATCTGGTTGGTAAGACTCTGATAAAGTAATACTCATTAGATAGGAATATGATTCTATTTCGCTCTTTAATTTATTCCACAAGAGAAAGGACTGCATTTCGCAATAGAAAATCAAGTCACCTTGCATCTCTGCGTCAACTTACAACTTTTTCTTACTTTAGGGGAACTTTAGGCATGTTTTTGGTTGCAGAGCTTAAATTGCATGGCCATAAAAGGAAAGCCTTAAGTACAAAGTTGCCATCAAGGTCTGATGGTATGACTCTCACTTAATACTAATTATTTTGCCAAGAAGATTGCAACAACCAAATAGGGGTGACAGGCATCTTCGCAAAAAAATTTGTGGTCTGTGGAGATATCGACTTTGAATCAAGCTCCATGATGATCCCATTATGATGGGAAAGGCTCTGAGACCATGATGATATGATTTATTTGATTGTTCATGGAATACTTCAAGCTGGAAGCTTCAGTAAACAACAAGTAAATATGAAACTAAAGCAATCAAAACTTAAGAATGAAACAGGAACGCAAACACATACTTTTGAAACACAAGGGTGCTTATCACCTAAGTTCAACAAAATGTTAGGGAGATTTTGGATCCAGGCAATATGATAGCCTAACATGTCAGACTCATTGGGCGTAGCTGACATGATGTTATCGCTTGTTACCTTGTAAGAAAAAAGAAAGAAGGATGAAAGCATCAAAAAGTGACTGAACAAAAATTATTTAGCAATAAATAGTTTCAAATGAAAGAGGAAAGAAAATAAACGCCAAAATAATTAGTTAAACTCAAGATGCCATGTCCATATAGGGCAGGAGAGATTGGCATTTCTTCTATTGGGCCTTACAGGAAGAAGCATTTCTTCAATTGCAGAGAGATACGCCAGCCAGAGCTTTGAATCAACTTTGCAATGTTTAAATGCACCAGTAAATGCCTACATTTGCCACAGTTCGCTAGTTATACACAGTTGTAATTAACGATCCACTGCTTATGTTAAAAAAGGACAAACTTGTAGTGCACAATAGAAAATGTAACATAAACAGCAAGTGGCTAAAATCCTATGCAGTGAAATAAGATAGTAAACACCCATGCAGGATTATGTATTTAATTAGGTTTTGCTACCAATTCTACAGTAGACTGATATATACTAAAGTATCCCGAAGCTGTTGTAGAGCAAATTTGCTTTCAAGCAATGCAAAGACAAACCTCCAGAAGACGGGTTTTCCACTCGCCTGTAATTTGTGACACCAATCTGGGAATAAATACTACAGTTGGACCAAGATGTTTTTCCAGAAGCACTTTGCTAGATGGCAAATGGCTCCCAACCTGAGGTAAGAACAGACACTCCATTAATTTCTTTGCTAATAAATACTGAAACCTTAAAAGACATCTTCTGATATAGCAATAAATCAAAATAAAATCTTCAAACTATCAATAGATGAAGCTAATGAGACTAAATGATACCACAAAAACAAGGTTAAACTTGTTCCATGGTGACTTGCAGGAAGTAATCAAGTGCATAGCGGGTACACCACTTCTCAGAAATGATGTTTGGTAATGAAGTACTAGAGATGATGTCAAATGGCTAAACACAACAAAAGCCAAGTGCATCCACAAGAAGAAAAGTAAATAGCAAAAAATCATGACATAAAATGATTTTTCGCACACAAAGGTTTCTCGTTTAAAAAGAACATGGTATAACAAAGCAAGATTCAGCTCAGACCGCTTCTGTATCTGATATTCTGTTCAAGACAATCTTGTGAACCGGTAATGCATTACCTGATAATTTACACTGATTAGGTGCATTACTTCTCTCGTGTCAGCATGTGGTAGCAGTGTATAGAATAATTTATCAACTCTAAGTATATTTTAAATGGCAGAAGTTCCCCATGTAGCAATTCTCAATACTATTTCGGTTTAGCAGGATCCAATTTGCAAAACGCATATCCCTTATGGGGAGAAATATTGAAAGCACAAATTTCTAGTGCGTGGAATCACAAAAATTTTCTTTGCCAGTATCTAACAAAGCAAAGTGGCCTAACAAGAGAAAGAAATCTTTAAGTGTAACTGTTACTCTATAATCCTTAACTGGTTTAAACCAAGAAATTATTTTCTGATGAACTGAAACATAGGCCTAGATACATCTGGAATTCCATGTACCAAGAAGCTAAGCTTCCACTTGCAGACACTCTGCAGGCTGCAGTGAAAGAATGGAATAAAAGAATATTATAATCTAAATCTTTCATCATTGCGTCTCATAAGATGTGGCTGCCCAGATGGCAGGCAATTAGGCAGTCGAGGCATATATAGGCACTAGCTACCACCATGGAGGTCAAATCTTCTAGTGTTTTTCAAACACTGCTAAATTCATGAACATCATATCATAAGTCAAGGATTATCAGAACTAACCAGTCCTTAAATAAATAAATAAATTATAAACTCCAACCAAAACTAACTTTATGACTTTTGACAAATAAAACCTTCCTTAGGCTAGATACTAGTTATAATTTCCTACAAAAGATTTTAACAGTTACATAACCAAAGCAGCTATATGTATGTACAACAAACAGATAAGTAAGCCGTGAAGAATTGAAGGGGACATAGATACATCAATCACTTGCCTGCCACAATCCAGAATTGAGAAACCATAGTACACAGAATGAAAGGAGAAAGGAGAACAAACAGGAGGAAAATAAAGGAAGAGGTTAACAGTAAAGGTTTCAGTAGATTTGGGAACATTTATCTACCCTCAAAGAGCCAGAGTCGAACCAAAAATACAAGCAGAAGAATAATATTAGAAGAGAAGTGTGGGAAGAGGAATAAGTAACAATAAAGAGTTAGTCAGTTGATAATTAAGGCCTTCGATGGAAGCCCCCTGAATTTGACCAGCCAACAAAGATTTCTCCCTCTTACTTTGTCACGCCCCGGGCCGGCGGGCCCGTTGGCGCGATGTAAGTCCTGGTACCCACGGAGTGCAACACGTGGTTTGGCTCAATCCACTGCCAACATTGGCGCCAATGTTGGCAGTGGATTGAGCCAAACCACATGTTGCACTCCGTGGGTATCAGAACTTCATCGCGCCAACGGCCTGCGGCTTGACAAATGGTATCAGAAAAGTTAGCCAACCGGAAATGTGGAGCTAAGTGCTATGCGGGACTAAGTGCTATACTGCGTGAGTGCGGTGGGAGCCACCTCTAGAAGCCCGTAGAAGTCACCTCTAGAGTCCACATCGCCTGACGGTGATACTCCGATGGACCAATTGTCATGCTGCGACGAGAACGTCGCGCAATTAAGATGGGGTGATTGTGATACCCCAAGATTTAGTCCCACATCGGATTTTGATTGAGTGATTGAATGGTTTAAATGATGGGTCTTGAGAGCTAAGTGTAATATTGACTAGCCAATTTTGACAGTGGATTGAGCCAAACCACGTGTTGCACTCCGTGGGTCCCAGGACTTACATCGCGCCAACGGGCCCAGGGCGTGACATACTTCGCTCTCCCCAGCTCAAATAGTAGTTAAGCTACAAAATAGAATCAAGTACCAGGGTTTGACAGCTGCTAGCTTTTAGACATGGATATTTCTATCCCACTTATCTAAACAATCCAGTTTATCAATTAGAAAAATAGAAGCATAAACAGGACAGCTTGATGACTAGGCAGTTGCTAGTGTAACAGCACTGTTTTGACCAAATAAACAAAATTTAATGTAATATTGTTGGTAAATCCAAATTGTGTACAAAATGGAGAGGAAAATAATAAATCTTTCTCAGATCTTCATGATCTCACATATGAACAGATATTGGCTTATTTCAAATAAGAATACAGAAATATAAGGTGAGATTAAAACCTGGCCAGGTAGTAAACTTTCAAATGAACTTTCAATGAATTCAAGAAATTTCTCAATTGGAATGCTCCCATCATTGATCCAAACAGTAAGGTGCAAGAATATCTCAATTATTTTGGCATTCAAAGTAAAATATCTCTCATCCTCCTGCAATGACCACAAGAGAAAAGGAATTAGGAACATGTAGTTGAGTAAAGCAATGTGATTAGCATTAACAATCCCTTTATAAAATGTAGATGAATCTCTGAGAAGAAACTTACATAAGATTACAGTTGTTCACTTCCTCTCTAATACAAATTCAATATGGGCATAAATATTCACTAGACTCAAATACTTCTTAATAGCTAATGACTGTTCTTTCTTAGCCAATTTTTCCTTAACTAATGTAATCTCTCAATCCACTTAAGATTACCATCCGCTAGATTCTTCAACGGATCAGTTATCCCATTTCTCCAGTAAATTCTTGAAAGAGTTGTTGCTTTAGTAAGACTTACCTACCAGAATCAGTATCATCACTAACTGTCCTCAGGTTTTCCTTAACTCTTCCTTCTTATACCCAGTTCTGTCCGAACTAACTCCTAATTCTTGTGTTCTTCCTTCACCTAAAATGATTCCTTTTCTGAGAACACTGAGAAGGAATTTCCAGTCATTGTACAGCCATCATAGGATTCTGAGATCCCTTCAACCACATTTAATTCCATATAGAACCCCTAAATATCAAGTCAACCACCTTTTTGCTGACTGCACTTGAACATTTATGTCCTCCAGTTTGGACTTAGTTTCACAAGCAAACCCCCCATTGATCATGATTCTTCATCACCTTGTGCCACTTCTGGCATGGGCTAAATTTCAACTTCAATACATCCATATCTGACTATCTACATACCCTGTTATTCATACAGTTTCTAATTTGTCACTCATCTCTTCTCTACCAGGTAGTCTCCTTCACACCCAAATGAAACAACAGTCTGCATATAACAATCCTAGACCTAGTATGAATGTACATTGTACACCATGTAAATACAATTGGGAGATTTAGCGATCATGTCGAACATTCATCACCTCCCATCCAACTCAACAAACCTCTGCTCAATCAGATTGCAGGATCTGTTGTCCTATCATAAAAGCTCAAGGGTAAGTAACGGTTTCTTTTGCAAAACAGAATGTAGTAATCACTGGAGTCGGGAAGACATTGCACTGAATCAACCCTAGCTGAAAGTGATATACGTTATATATGTAAATAGTAGGTTAACAATTACTAGAAAGCAACAGATAGAAAATCAAAGTTATTATTCATGCATAATAAAGATGAGAGAGCAATGATATTTAAACAAAATGAATAGAGCAAGAACCTTTTCAGTAGAGGAAGGCATCTTCCCAATAGGAAATGACTCCAACAACTTGCTTAAATGTGTAAGTGCGGTGTTCCTCCTGTTAGGTCCAGCAAAAATTGATGTAGGAAGAAATCCGGAACTCGGAGAAGGCAAATATCTTTCTTTTATGAATACTTTAACAGCCAGATCTATACACTGGATAGTTTTTAACATACAGTCAAAAGATTCTGCATCAAATGCAGGTGTTGCATGAATTAGAGAAGTGGTTTCTCTGAAACAATTCACTAGTATAGGGACAAGGTCATCGAGTTTCTTCACAACAGAAATGATCCCTAAAGAAGGAAAACAAAAATACAATTAAGCATTACTCTGTTGATCCAAAAAACAGTATTTGATGAAGTGATGATAGCACAATTAGCACAAAGTTATCTTTTACTTTCAGAAAAACAAAGAAGGAAATTGAAGTTTACTTAGCAGGTTTAAGAATGATTAAGCAAGAAAATTGTAAGAAGAAGGCAAATATGACTTTTCATTGCAAGGGAAGAGTAGTAAGGAAATAAAATCTAATCCAGAATTTTGGTTTAACTTCATTGAATAAGGAATTCTATAAGGGAGAATAACAAATCCAGAGTTATGCAGTGAGTAGGATCTAATTTTCCCATGTTATCATCAAAAGCCAGCCCTTCCGTTAGACGCATATGCCTGCAAAGCCTTGGTTTGTTTATGAATTTTAATTGTAATTGCTGCTACTCCTATACATTTAAGATATCTCTGAAATAAAGCGAAATGAGGCAATCTCCCAAAAACTTTCTCAATGAATGACTCATCTGTTTTATAATCTACATATCTCTTGACATACCTTATCAATACAAAAAGAAGTTTTCCTCACACATAAGAAATGTGCCTTGTGTGTCAGAAGCATGGCTGATAATAAGAAAAGTGTGTCCTGGTGCATGTGGAAATACATCCTCTTTTTGAGATATCATTTTCTACCCCACCTACATAGAGTAAGTCGTGTTTATTCTCTCAAATTTTTCCTTTCAATCTATTGAGATGTTTTACGAGGAAACATATCAATATCTTGATATGTTCTTTCAAGTTGAACTAGAAATACCAAGAACTGACAGTCTATAAGCATACTCTATCAACCTAAAATCCCAATGCAATTAATGATCAGGATCTTGAGATGGAGGACAGATTAAAATAGGTTTATAATCAGTTTTTTTCTTTTAAAAAATACAGGTTTAATTTCACAAAACCCCTGTGAAGCTTTTTTTGCTTTTTTTTTGTTTGTGTGTGTGTGTGGGTTGGCGGGGATGGTTCACATAACCCCTCTGAACTTTATCTTATATAACACCCGTGAACTTTGGGGGTGTCTCACAAAATCCTCCTGAACTTTAACCTTTTCTCATCGGAGCCCCCAAAAAAAACCTATATATATATATATATATATATATATATATATATATATATATATATATATATATATATATATATATATATATATATATATATATATATATATATATATATATATATGTGAAAAATGGAAAAACTTGGTACTAAGTTCCTCAAAAGAATTTGGTAGTGATGTGGACAATTCTAGCCCACACATGTAACTTTAAAAATAATTCTCTCTCTCCTCCCTTGAATGTGTGGACTAGAATTGTGCCACATCACTACCAAGTAACTTGGTACCAAGTTTCTCCATATTCCTCTATATATATATATATATATATATATATATATATATATATATATATATATATATATATATATATATATATATATATATATATATATATATATATATATATATATATATATATATATATATATATATATAGAGGCTTGCTACAATCCACTTAAGTGGATAACAAACATCATCCTCCCAACTTTTTAACCACACATCTTCCCTTTAGATTTGTGCTATCAAGAAGCCCACAAATCTCAAAGATGGGCCTCATATCTTTCATGGATCCCAAGGCATATCTAATGGACAAAAAGTTAGGAGGATGGATTTCCTTATCCACTTAAGTGGATTAAAGTTATTCTCTATATATATATATATATATATATATATATATATATATATATATATATATATATATATATATATATATATATATATATATATATATATAATTTGCAAATAACTAAAATTTTCTTGAGAAAAAAATTGGGAGAAGTTACATTGCCTAAAAATGACAACTGATAAAATTTGGATTTTTTTCTCTCAAGGAAGGCATGTGCAGGATCCAGTGAGAAACGGTCAAATTTTATGGGGGTTTTCTGAGACACCCCAAAGTTGAGGGGGTTAAACAAAATTCAGGGGATTATGTGAAATTAACCCTAAAATATAGGCAGACACTTCCTTTTGCCCAAATAGGTAGGTTTCAAACAATATTCCATGAAAGTAAACTAGAGCTTGTTAAACTGCAAATTCCAGATACAATAAACTAAAGGTAGAAAAAAGAATACCTGTATCATCTTTATGTATGACAGTTTCATAAGCATGCAAACACCTCTTCCCCACAATGTTCTGCAAAATTTAACAGAAGAATTTAAGATTGGTAAAAATGCATTCCTACTATGGATGGTAAATTTTCCTAGACTGCAAGTTAATCATTCGTTTGTTTGCACGAAAAGGTTATAACAGAATGGACTAATTAAACACAAACATATCTGTATATACATCAAGGATACAAGGGCACATACATATAAGTAGCAAGAAAAGATGCCCTAAAGAAAATATTGCATGCACCAGCTATTCACTGCCTGAGCCATAGGCAGTACACAGAAAACTAGTTATGTAAAGCTACACCTTAATTGATTTTGCTTGGAGGCACTGAGGGTCAATTATCCAAGTTAACATCAGAAATTAATATCCTATTTACCAAAACCTGATCACATCTATCTCAGCTTGTCTGTACATTACCAAAATAGCCTTACACATAACTGAATGATATTGTTTAAAAAACTGATATATATTAGTTTTCACCAATGTGTAATGCACACAGACTAGATCCAGTGAAATTTTGTTGAGGTATTACTAGGGTCAGTAAAGTGCCAAAAGAGAGTGGCATGTAGGCATAACCCTTTGACAGTAAGAGCTAAAAAGGAACATGGATTCACAGGTTTGTGCATATATCTATCTCATACACAGAAGTGACTATAAAGAAATTGAAGAAAAATACAGAGTACGCCCAAACTTGATGCATATTCTTCTTCACCGTTCACTTCTACATGGGAATCATCAACACTTTTCTAGATCATGTTCTTCATTGCTAAAATTCTAAAACTCATCAACATGATCTTCACCCAACATTCAAGCCTTCTCCAACCAATGGACTCATTTATGAGGAATAATCTGGCGTTAAAGAAGCTTAAAGCCCCTGCCACGAAACTCTGAAATTGTGGAGGTTGGATGCAGTAGCTTTATATTCTAACACATCCACAGAACATCCCCTTTATAAGCTTGATATGGACTTCTGTGCAGCGGTGTTTTCTTTTAAAGCCACTTTACAAATACATGTTCGGTTGGACTTGAACCTAGACGTTTCTGGTATCGCGCCACTTAAGTTATAGCTTTGTATTCTTACGACATGATGAATCAGATCCCTAGATGTCCAACTAGCTTTCGACACCATACCCAGTTACGGATTGGCTGTTAGTTCCTGCCTGCCACATGTTGTGAATAAGAACTGGAAGACTAATTGCCATGTCGGAACTCCTACCTTCCCCGGGCGTGCGGCTTCCAACCAAGAAGCAAGCCTCTAAAGTCTAAATTCCTCTAGTCAAAGAAAGAGATTAGAGGAAGATATAAAATAACAAGGTTGTTTTATAGGAATGTGATCATATGTTAAGGAAGCAAGACAAATAGCTTGATGGAATTAAATTCCCCAACTAAATATCTAAACACAGTGCAAACGATGCAATATTGTGCGTACACTATAACAGTATTTGGCTGTCAAAATGAACAACAAGATAGAGAAAAAGTTATGGCGAAGGCTATGTTGCATGGATACAGGTACGGGTACCGGTATGAGACATGGCAAATTTGTAAAAAGTAGGGTACGAGGACACGGCTATATAAATATTTATATACACATATATTATATTGGAATTAATAATTTATATGAGAACAAGGATGAGAATTAAAATTTCTATAACATTTTTATGTTTCTTTTTTTATGTGGATTATAAATTGGAAAATCACTAGTTTTTGAACTAGACATCCACACGACCCTTAAAAATTATAATTCAGAACCTGATCCGTGTCCAACGAGTTTCAAGAAGTGGATGTGAAGTGTAGGATATATGTTAAAAAAATTGTATGACGAATGTTTTAAATTAAAACATGTACAAGATTACTGACAGCGGATAGCGTGGCCTAGCAGTGAGGCACCGCTAAAGCTATTTGGGGCTATAGCGGCAAAAAGCGCAAAGTCAACTAGCAGTCCAATTTAAATATGTATAAATATTCAAAAAAATAAGAAAAATTAAAGAAAATCTAAAAATTCTACAAATGCATATTTGATGATTTATAGAGATCCTAAGCATGAAATAGACGTGTAACAATCACATAATATTAACAAAACTATTGCATAGAATCAAAAAACGTACATATTTATCAAAAAGACCGTTATTTGTTCCATTCTTTCAACTTTCAAGTCTTTAATAAAAAAAGTTCTCAACAACAGAAAAACATTGATTAGTAGCAACATAATTGCATTAACTATTTGAAACTTGACATAAAGATGAAGTCTTCAAGCAGAGAAAAATGAGCACTATTTACCGCTATTCCGCGCTTTCGAGCGCTTTGGCAAGCGAAAAGCGCTCACGAGCGTTAATGTTCACCACAATCAATGAAAATATAGCAGTAGGCTCCGTTGCCACTATTTACGCCGCAATAGCACCGCTATTGGCAGCTATTTACAACAGTGAACATGTATTGTATAATTGAGTACATGCCCGAGTAAATATATGCATACATGCAAGGAGTTTGGGTACAGGTATGTGTCGGGTACGGGTATGGTTTCAGATTAGAAGTACCCAGGTAGCATAGGGCAAATGAGTTCCTCGAAAGATTGATAAAAAATTATGATCATCGACTTGGCACCCATCCGCTAAGATGATCCTGTGGAATACAAATGGGTAAATTCTGTAGCCAGTTGGCTCATGCAGAAAAATACCAATTTTAGCCCATGCCCCCCCCCCCCCAAAAAAAAGGGCTATTACGTAAAATTCCTCTCAGCATAAAAAGAATGTGAATGATGAGGGAAATACCTACACATGATTGTATTCATCTCTAAGATAATACAAGTGAAAGAGCAAATTTGAATAAAAATCCAAATAAAGCAACATAGCCCAGAAAGTGAATAAATATATCCAAACACAACCACCATTCATCTTATATCCATGAAGTCCAAAAGGCAAAGGTCAACTGCAAGACGAGCATAATATAAACTGCAATTTGATGCAGAAGAAACAATACGAGAAAACTGTAAAAGTAAGAGCCCTAGAATATAAAGAACAACTTAGGAAGCGAGACATAAATGAATACATGAGACAGACCGGTTCATCTGATTGATAGTTTGCTCCCCTCCTGTTGGCCAATGAAGACATGCAGCGAAGGAGGCCATCAAGAACATTTTTTAGTTTGCTCCTCTCATGTAAGTAGATCTGGTTGTTTCTTAGAATATCCATATAGTTGTCAAGAACCTGTCAGACACAGAAAAAAATATTAAAAATTTTAGTAGCACATAAATGGAAATTAACAACTTCCAAAAATATGATATTCAACACTGAAGCATGTGTATGCATGTCCTTTATAAATATAATGTGATCATTGCTACAGAATCCTACTAGCACAAATAGGACATGTAAGAAACAGTAAAAAATGACCTACAAGTAGCAGTAAATATCGGAAGATGTGTGTAGCTAAAACTGTACAAAAAAGTTAAAAGCTTGTACAGACCTTTTCAGCATACAGGATAAAGGAAGATGGAAAGCTCTGAATAATAAGGTTAAAAAATTTGAAGGCCATCAGTCGAATATCAACAGCCATATGAGTCATTGCATTGAAGACATAGGCCATCAGCAAGGAAATGATTGGCGTGGTGGCATCCTGAGAAAGAAAAAAGTTGAAAACAAGAATTTAAGATGAAAACATGGTTGCCAGCCAATATGGTGTGAAGCATAAGCTCTTAGGTGAAACATCAATGAAAACACTAAGATGAGTACAGCACCAAATATTTCCTTAAATAAATTTTAAAATAATGAACATTCTAAAATACCTCTTTAATGCGTGGAAAAATATCATTTTCCAGGAGCTGATACAAAGTTTCTCGTACACCTTTATCATTATCACAAATCCTTTCACGGATCTTCTCTATTACTACAAGCCTATGTAGCTTGAGCTCCAACGGATGCTTTAACACAAGATCCTTGATACCAGTCAACGCAGCTTTATTTAAAAAAAAACCACTTAATAATTCCCATAAAAATAAGGGTTCTTTGTTTATAAACCCACAGTTTTGTTTTGATTTATTTTTAAACCCACTCACGTCCAAAATCATTTTAAACCCAAACTAATCATAGTGAATTATGTTTAAATCAAGTTTCTGTATCGGTTGCCACAGTGATGGCTAAGTTACTATAATTGGCGTATCAGTAGTTATACTTGGGTTGTTGTATTTATTTTTGGGTTTAAAAATAATTCAGTATGGGTATTTTGGGTTTCAAATGATTTTGCAAGTGGGTGGGTTCAGAAATAAATCAGGTAAAACTTTGGGTTTATAAACAGAAAAGAAAACTAAAAATAAACACTGAATGAAATACATAGGAATAAATTTTTTTAAAATTAAAAAAAAAACACCTTTTCGTATCTTAGCATTGTGATGAGAAGTCTGCTGAAGGAGCTCTCTCAAAGTGAGGCCTTTCTTGTTCACCGCAAGACCCGCTCTCTCTGAAGCAACACTCTGCTCAGGAAGAATAATTGCTGCATACAAACAAACAAAAAATAAAAAACTCTAATCTCAAAACTCTCATCTTGGAACCAATTTCTAGGGCAATCGAACATGAAAAGAAAAGGTTTTACCTTTGGATTTGATCTGAGTGTCGGTATAATTTCTCGGCGGTGGAAGTTTACGACCAATCTTTCGCTTAATTTTCTAAAAACAAAGGGGGAAATTGAAATTTTGAGCATTGCGATTTGAAAGATGAAGAAATAGAGAGGGCTTACTTTGAAATCGACACCGCGTTTGGGTTTCTTTGGGCCTGTCTTCGGTCGCACCATTGTGACTAGCTAAATTTGAAGGCAAAAAATCACTAATTTGGAGGAAATTGGAAGGAGAACAGAATTAGGGTTTAAACAGAGAGAGGATAAAGAGGAAGACGAGGGGTTTAGGCGGGGAAAACGGGGCGGGTACTCGAGTCGGTTTTAGACCGATCCATCTTTCTTTAAAACTTGGGTTAACTGCATGTCGGTCCCTTAAATCATCTTTAATTGCCAAAAAATCCCGCAATCTCATTATTTGCTTATTAGTCCCTTAAATCTTCAATTTTCTTGCCAATCCGTCCCCCGTGTTAGGTTGTGTTATTAATGACCATTAAAAGTGATGGAATTAGGTAGAATATCCATTATAACCCCCACCTATACTCACTCAAACCCACCTTTTTTTCTTCTCCAATGGACTCATACTTCTCCCAAACCCAAAATTGAGGTCATTCTCATGGCTAGCTTCCCTCTAAACCCAAAACTTGGGAGGAAAATGTGTACCCAGGGGCAATAAGGTAACTTGAGCTGTTAGATTTAGCATTAACTCAACTAGAGTTAGAAAAGTTAACAATTTATTCTAACAGAAGGACCATATGACAAGGAAACTAAAGATTTAACGGACTAATAATCAAATAATAAGATTGGAGGGACTATTTGGCAATTAGAGATTATGCAAGGGACTAATATGCAATTTTCCCTTAAAACTAGAGGGTGTTTTTTATATTAGTCCCCCGATTTAAATATTTTGAAATTAGTCCCCCAAATCTTCATATTTTTAAATTGGTCCCCCAAGTCTGTAGGCAACATGCTATTCTCAAATTAGATACAATCACCAAATGACCCATGTTGCTTTAGCATAAGCTATTGTGCTGTAAGGTTTGGACTCAAAAGGTTTGATCTGTGAAAAGTAGCAGCAAAGTCCAGAGCTAACAAAATAGCACAACAACAGCAACAACAACAAAAACGAAGAAGAACTCTCACTTTTTTACAAACTTAGCCTCCCAGCAGCAAAAAATTTAAAACAAATGTCATAAATAGATCAATTGATTGGAACCCCTTTTCAACAGCAGAAGTAAGCTACTCCAAGCCACTATATGCTTCGTCCTCAGAACCAATTGCACAATCAGAATTAACAAATACAGTGGCCACAACAAGAAAATCTGAAATGGTTATATTTCTTTTTACAATTTCTCAAAAAATAAAATAAAATAAAATAAATCGGAGACTAAAATCTCGAATGATAAGCCATGATGCTTACATTCTACACAGACTGCATGAACATAATTAACTTACAACGGCTTCCATCATCACATTCATAAAAAAGAACTAAAAGAAACATAATAATAAAGAATTGATAACACAACCACTATATACTAGAACTTCATTAACTGAAAAAAAAAGGAGAATGGTGAACTGTGCTATCATATAGTCACGTCTTATTAACTCTAAGCGTACATACAATGAAGCATACACGATAAATTTAGAGATCTCATCCCCCCTATCTTCACTATTTACCTCCCAATAGCTCTACTTCTCTCTCAATTACCATGAACCAAACATAATGGACCTCCCTAATACCTCTACACTCCACAATTTCTCTATTTAAATACAATGAATCAGGCCACACTCCTCATCCTCAGTCTCCTCGTCATCATCCCCTGACATATTCTCAAGCTCTTCTTCAGTTTCCTCGCTATGTTCGTAAATATCTTGGTTTGGGCGCCACTTCTCAATATCATCGACACTCGCAGGAGGCAAAGGAGAGCCTTTCTGTTGTAGCTTTGAAGGTGACATTTTGGGTAGCAGTTCGGGCTTGTTACTTTTAGAATTCTTTGCAACACCACCTTTTGCAGGATAGATATCTTCTCGATTATGGCCAGGGTGTTGAGTTCTCAAATGAAGGTTCAACTTGTATTTGTGAATGTAGTTTTTCCCACAACCTTCATAAGGACAGACATAAGGGCGATGAGCATCATTAACAGCACGGGCTTTTACGGTTCTTTGGAGCTTATCTGCTGTTGCTGCGTGTTTTATCATATCCACAGTTGCCGTCTGCAAAAATTGCAATTGCATATGAACATCATCAACCGAACAGGATAAGAATTGACTGCGTTATAAGGAAGTGCAATAGCAGTTAAATGCAGTAATTAGAGAAGGGATAAGTTTATAAGTAATGGCGAAAGGAGGACTAGACTGAAGAGGTAAACTAAGGAGTTACAGCTGTTAAGAAGAATATGATAATGATAAAACTTGGTGGACGAGATAGCCCTTCAACAAAACTGAGTCTGAGTGAAAGAGCAGGAGTCATGCAGCTGACCCCAAAACTTGGGACAAAGGTTTGTTGTTGTTTATATGCACACCATCAACCGGATGTTTAATTTGTCATGTGCAGAAAATATTACACAAAGAAGACAGTTTCCCAAGCAATCTCACGCTTTCTTTTATCAGAAGGTTGCCTGATTTTTATAAAGTTGATATGAAGAATTCTTGCAAATATTATCAACCTGTTCAAAACTCTGAATATGGTGACAACGTCGAGATGTATATTTATTTGTCTACATAATAAGATTGATTTTGACTGTGAATGTATTTCACCTAACCTCACCCTTGTATACAAACAATAAGGGCAGGAACTAATGAAACCAAGCCAAATGTACTAAAAGCCACCAAACATATGAATATCAGATTCTAACTAAAACTGGGTTGGTTGCCTCAATTCCAATTTAATCCACTCAGAAAAGTTGGTGAATATTTCAGTTATACATGCGTAGCCTGAACAAGTATGCAAAAAAATATTACAAGAATATAGAATAGAATTTCAAAGTCTAAGACATGCGTGTAGAAATATAATGAATGACAAAAGAGCCGACAATATAAATGTGGTTGTGAAATAATTTCATAATGAGTAGGGTATAGTAGTATTACCTTTTCATGGCGTCCCTTGATGTGATTTTTCAGCTTATATTCCTGCGTATATCTTTTGCCACAATCTTGGTAAGGACAAACATGGCAGTGCTCCTGGGAGTGAAGTTTCATGTGCGTCCTTAAGTTAAAAGACAAGTTGAAGGCCTGCATAACATCATACGCCTAAAAAATCAGTTGTATGCACCGACGAAAGACATTCTAGAGTCTAAATAGTATCAGATTTAGTGGCAGCAACAGTATCAGTAAGAATACATGTGTGTGTGTGTCAACGAAAGATTTTCTAGAGTCTAAATAGTATCAGATTTAGTGGCAGCAACAGTATCAGTAAGAATACGTTCAGATTTAGAGGCAGCAACAGTATCAGCAGTAAGAATACGCGTGTGTGGGTGGGTGGGTGGGTGTGTGTGTGTTGGGGAGCGGAGCGGATGCGTGCATGAGTGCATTGCATGTGCGTGTGATTTCAATTGGAGATAATTGGTGTGAGAGTACATATTACCAAAAATAGATAATGAAATACCAGTAAGCAAATGGTTGATAAGTAAGAGGCATTAACCATTATTATTTAAAACAATTTTAAATTCATTTATCATTATGAAACATCAAATGACTAGCCAACAGCATACAAAATAGCGACTCCAGAAGCAATCTTGAACAAGATAATAGGTTCGATGAAATAAATTCAACTGTGATATCATAAAGATCCATTCTTCAACCCTTCTAAATAATCATTAGATCAAACTATGAGAATGCATCATATTAGAATAAAGTACATAACTAATTCTAATGCAATACTGAGGAAGCCAAGATTACTAATTAAAAAAAAATCTTGAATACTTTACAAAGAGCAACTTGCACAATATAAAAAAGAAAAAGCTGTGCGAACTTCTCCCTTCCCCATAATTAATACTTCACTCGTTACCGAATATATCTCGTGAAAAATTTCACGCAATAAGAGTGTGCTACATAAAAGTGATGCCCTGTCTAGCATTATGGTTTGAAGGTGAAAGGAATATATCACTGGGACCCTTGTAAGCCTAGAGTCAAAACACTTGAAGCCTTGCTGAGATGAGCTAAAATGATAAAACAAAAACAAGCAGTTCTACTCTAGTTATAAAAAAACATGTAGCAAGATCTATATGTCTTAAGAAGATGATTACCCGGCCACAGCCTTCATGAGGACATACATAATCCTTTACTCCAGTATGAACAAGATGATGTCTCTTCAACTTAGAACTGTCTCCAAATTTCTGCAAAGTATGAATATGTCAAAATGAGAGATCAATTGATGGAAAGGACAACACCAAATTAACTGCGACATAATATCAAGCACTTTTATTTGGTAACTATTAGAAAATGCCCATGCAAAACAATTAGATTATTACAGTGACAACAAAACGAGGAAAATTTTAAGAACAAATATAGCCTAACAGGTTAAGCTGCACAACGGTCATCCCCCTTTACTCATTATTTATTCAAACTGCCTTGAGTAAGAATGATGATGCTAAGTTTCAAAAGAAATATAACCAAAATAAAGCATGAATTACCTTTCCACAGCCAGGGAAAGAGCAAACATGTTGTTTTTTACCATGGACATGGGCATGTTTCCTATATTGAGCTTCATTAGTGTAAGCTTTGTTGCAACCTTTATATCTGCAGAGGAAGAGAATCTCAGTTGCTGGTTCAGGTTTTGGCTCCTCTGGTTCAGGCTCCTTAAAGTTCTCTTTTAGAGCCTTTAATGTATCCTCTGTATACAATACATGGAAAATCCAATTGTTAGCCACATAAGATGACATAAGAAAGCTTCAAATAGCAAAAGGAAAAATGTGAAACTAAAGAGAATCAGATCTGAATTTCTTTTAACTCCACAAGATTTTCAAGTTTCTCGGGAGAAAACAAAGTTTAGTTTCTTTGAAATCCTCCAGCTAGAAGACATATAACTATTCAGCTTAAAAAGTGAAAATAACTTCAAACATAGTTTCATCTTGTTCTAAGTTAAAATATTTATCATTTTTCATGGGCAGGCGTTTGAGAGAAATGAATTTCTGAAAATGCTTTGATCCAAATGAAATTCTTGTTTGATATATGGAACTGTATACATCTTCCAAAAATAAATTCAAATTCAGAAGTCCTGTTATTTTCTACCAAGTTAGTGTCCCCCCTATGACTAACATGCTACATCTATATAGTGACGTGAGTTTTTAACAGTTACAGCTTTGCAAACAATGTTAAATTTGCACCTAAAGGCAACTTAAGATTCCATAGAAAAAGTGGAAAGTAAGCAGTGGCAGATCCAGAAAATTTTTCTTGGAGGGGCGAACAACAAACATTTGTTAACTAAAACTAAAAATATTATATTGTAAAACTATAGTGTTGTAGTTTTGGGTAACACTATAGTTTTGGGTTTCTAGTATTGTAGTTCTTGGCTTTTAGTGTTTGGGCATATACCAATTTGCGTTGATTGTTGAAATGTTAAATGACTTTTTATTTTCCAATGAGCTAATTCTATTTGCTACTAACTTATTACACACCATATTTCATATAACGTCATGGTAAATAGGTTGGTAATTGGGTTGGGGTGCAATTTGAAAATTTTATAGGTGGGCAAATAATATATATTAGTTGAACCTATATGCAATTTGTAAATTTCTAGGGGTGCAACTGCACCCCTAGACATCGTCCGAATCCGCCCCTGAAAGTAGGCCTGAACTCTAACTTCCCGCCCAACTTTCTAGATAACCAAATAAAAACAACAAATATTACAAATTTCGGGATTTATAAAAAGTTAAGTTTACTGGATTTATAAAAAGTTAATTTTATTGGATTTATAAAAAGTTAATTATATCGGATTGACCATCCAACCAGTTACACCCTTGAAACAATATTCTCCTTTTCATTTTGTTTCTGCGCTGTCTATTGCAGGAAACGAAACTCCACTGTACTGTCATTGCCTACATAATGATTTGCCTAACTCTTCTCCCTCCTCATCTATTGTTCACCAACTAGATTTTAGTTTGTTCATGATAAAATATTCCACAAACTGATCTGCATAAGTAATTTGCTATCTAAGAAGATTACTTGAGATGCAGAAAGTTCTTCAATAGAACAATTCAATTTGAAACTTCAACTGTAATACCTTTAACCCACTTCAAGAGATAAATCCTCTTTCCTGTCCCTGCGATCTCTTGCGGAACCCTAAATCGAACCAGCAGAAAAAATAAAGGAAAAATCAGAACTTCTTCGCAAAATCAATAACCAGAAAAAAAAAGTTTTTGAAATGTAAGTTCAAAAAATTAATATTAAAAAATAAGTCCCAAAACCCATTAGTTACATTCTGTTAGTTTAATCCAAAGTAAAAATAACAGTTAGTTTTCTATCTCTCTGTTATATCTGTCTTCAACCATCACTTCTAACGGTCATGAAGACAATGCCCCTTCTAAACTTATCAAAATCCACACTGTGTGCAAATTTTATGTCAAATATGCAAATTTTAATGGGTTTAGAGAGAGTCATTGCCTTGTCAACGTAAGAACCATGGGTTGAAAGAGTACGATGGAAAGACAGAAAAACTTACTGCAATTATTTTATTTAGAACTAGTATTTCAGTGCATGTGAAGCGTGCATGTTATGGAACCCAAGGGAGTGTTGAACTCAAATTGTCAAGGGAACAAACAGTTTGTTAGCTTTTCTCATTTTATTTTTCCAGGCGAGAGGCCGTTTTTGCTGATTTTTTTTCAAGTGTTAAGGCATTTTCAAAATTCTAAAAATAGAGCTCACACAAACCAAAAGGGGCTTCTTTTAATTAAGAGTATAGATTAAAGGGTTAATTGCGGAATGAATATGCCAACTAAACTACACTTTCTCAAACTACTCCTATGTTACAAGAGAGAAATGTGTGGGGTCTATTGATGAGTCATCAATTTGAGTATGCAGTGTGAGAGTAATGCCGTTATCACTACTATCATCCAATTGAGTATAGCCCCCTTAGTTCTATTGTTGCGGATAGACCCCATGTACTATCGTACAATTGCGGATAAACCCCCTGAGTGATTTTTTTTTTTTTTTGACTCTTTTGCCATCTGGTCGGTCTATTTGTCAAAAACAATTCTTTTTCTCTGAGGGCAAAAGACTCAAAAAGTTTCGCTCAGGGTCTATCTGCAACAATAGAACTACAATAGGTTTATCCTCAATTGGCTGATGGTAAAGGGGTCTATCAACAATTAAGCCGCGATTAAATCAACTAATTTTGTTGTGGGGTGTTCTTTCAAAATAGATTTGGGGACCAACATCTCAAAATCCAAAAATAAAATAAAATAAAATAAGATATCATAAAAGCACACCAGTCTTTGACCCATCGAACCGCCGGCCGCTGCTCGCCGACGACAGAGCGCCTCACGAACTGCCTGTGATTGGACTGATCATCCATCAAAGATCGAATCTTTTTCCCTCAATTGTTCTGAAATTAGGATTTTTTTTTTCCTTCCTCCAAAGAACGCGTTCTTGAAATCTGATGATTGTGATAATGGCGTTTGCGTTAAGGAGAGAGTCCTTATATATAAAGAAGAAGGAAAGGTCGCCATGATCGATTCCTAATCCCAGTAGGTCTCGCTTCAAGAGTTTGAGCTCCAAAACTTTGGGTTTATATCGTCCACTGGGTTTTTATCATATTAGTCCCCGTACCTTTGTTAATGCGATATTAGATCCCTAAATTTTCATCTTTACTTGAAATGGGATCATATTTTTGATAACTTAATAGATCTGAGAGTGTAAATTAGAAGATATGAGGATTTTGTTTAAAGTAATTTAATGGATTTGGGGGATTAATCGAAAAAATAAAGATCCGAGCTCCAATACAGAATTAAAATCCAAAAAAAATGAGTATTTTAGAAAGGCTTTTTTTTTTACGAGGAAACTTTCCCACGATCCTTTGAACCATGAATATTAAACAGAGACCTTGGATTACTACTCATCGACAGCTTACAACTCATGAGTATATATATCTTTGACTTTTATCTTTACAAACAATATTAACATATCCTCCTGTTTTGCTTTGCATATGTATTAAGATTTTTTTTATACACTTGTAATTTTTATACTCGAGCCAAGATAGCACTCTCAACTCGGATTATTTTGCAAACTAAAATAATCTAACCAAATGATGAATACTAAATTTCATAAATATGTTTTGCATCAATTAATCGTGTCATACAATTTAAACTTACAAATTATATTGGTATAACTCTCTGTCTTAAAAATGCCTAGAGCTATCAAAGAATTAGGGGGAGGGGGGGATCAGAATAAAACCGGTACGATATGATAACAAAGTTTGGGCTTTTAGATATAGACCTTCATACCTACAATAATTCCATATTAGTAACTTAAATTTAAAATTATTCATAAGTCCTTTACATCCTAAGGTCTTGCAAATTGATCACTCAATGACCAAAATATTGAAGATTTGAGGTGTTTGGGGTTTCAGGAAGAAACACAACTTGATAGGTATCTCAGTCCTCAAGGCACCAATTTGCAAGCACCTTAGAATGTGAGGGGGTTAATAGGAGTCATTGAAGATTTGAGAGACTAATATTTAAAAAAAGGGGGTTTTGCTTGTAAACCCAAAGTTGTACCCTCGATTTATCTCAAAAACCACTTAGTTCAATATGTTCTCATACACCCAGGATACAGAGTTTCTTTGAAGATTTGAGAGACTAATATTTTTTAAAAAAGGGGTTTTTGCTTGTAAACCCAAAGTTGTACCCTCGTTTAGCTCAAAAACCACTTAGTTCAATATGTCCTCATACACCCAAGATGCAGAGTTTCTTTATCTTTAAACCCAAACTATAAAATACAAGACTTTCGTGCTTATGTATTTGTTCCAAAAATTAAAATTCACAAAAAGCCCATATCCCACTCTCTTTTCTCTATAACAAAATAAAAGAACTCATTTCATTCTCTTCTCCAACCTCCATCATCCGCCACCACTACCACCTCCTCACCCTTCTCCTCTACTTCCACTTCCTCCGCTACCTTCCATTTATTCTCTTTTTCTCTCCATATTCTTCTCTTGCTCCTCCATTCCCTCGTTCTCTACCCATCTTGCTCCTTCATGCCTCACCTCCATAGCCCTCCACGTCCTCCCTCTCTACGGCAACTTTGTTGATCTTTACAAGCGTATGAACCGCGTCGATCCAAATTTTAACATCTTTAGAATAATTTTGAAGTGTTGATAGAGTGCTTATGGTCATCTCTGCATCACAGTACAATCAAGTACACAAGTAACAACATAGCTTGAACCCAACGATCTATATGTCACCCTCTTCAGTGATGAGCCCATATCTTCCACTCATCAGAACGGCAAGAAGAACCATCGAGAAGAGTCGACTCCACCGAGAGACAGAGAGATCAGCCTTAAATGCTCATAATGAGTGATTTTTGCTTATAGATATTGAGTACCATAAGAGAGGGTATCAGGTCATTGATGAAGTAGTGTCCAAGAGAGAAAGGACATGGAGGTGGTGGTTGAGGTTGGAGTACATAAGGTGGGAAAAGAGGGTCGTAAATGGTGTAGGCTGTAAAAAAATTACTGAAGATAGCCAATATCCGCGAAACACTATCAATGAAGGTTACAAGCTGACGACTTTCACGACAATAAAGGAGAATCAGAAGCTAATGTCTTCAGAGTACAAGGATTACAAGTTGACAATCATTGTGAAAAGTGATCACAAGTATTGATCTCTTCAAAGCAAAACGCGGGGCTCACCCCCCGCGTTTCAATTCAAAATGCGGGACTCATCCTCGCCTTTCAATTCAAAATGCGGAGCACGTGGCCCGCGTTCGAAGCCCAAAACGCGGAGCACATGGCCCGCGTTCGAAGCCTAAAACGCGGAGCACATGGCCCGCGTTCGAAGCTCAAAACGCGGGCCTCCAGCCCCACGTCCTAGTTAAAACGTAGACGCGGAGGTTCATCCCCGCGTTCCTGCACTAAAATGCAGACGCGAGGCTTGCTCCAGAACGCGAACTTCGCGTTTTGACTCATTCAAACATGAGTTGAACGGTTCCTAAACCGTTTGAGAGATTTAAGGGGGGGCGGTTACACCCCACTAAACCCTCATTATGGAGCAATTTAAGGGGGCGGTTACACCCCTTTAATCCCTATAAAAGGGGGGTTTTCACAGCCAAATGGGGGCTGGTTGAAAGGGTTTGGCCGGAGAACTAAAAAAAAGGAGAGAACAGTTTCTTCTGCACAGCTGTGATCGGCGTGACGATCGGACCTTCATCCGTAGTCTGATCGGCGTGAAACTTGGAGGGAAGCCTCAACACTCATCGTTCCTAATTCTGAATGGTGGAGATTGATTTTTACCAGTTGGATTTAGAGATATCGAGGTTTTACCGAAGCCAATTGTGCAGAGAACGGTTTCTTCTGCGCAGCTGTGATCGGCGTGACGATAGGACCTTCATCCGTGGTCTGATCAGAGTGAAACTTGGAGGAAAGCCTCAACACTCATCGTTCCTAATTCTGAACGGTGAAGATTGATTTCTACCGGTTGGATTTAGAGATATTAAGATTTTACCGAAGATCTGCGTCTTTTTTTAAGAAAGGATCAAACCTCCTTTGCTGGCATCAACTCTCCTAGAGAGTTCAACTCGATTACAGTTTTCAAACTTGCACGGCAAGTTCTTCTCCGCCATTCATGACTAAAAGGATTACTAATCCTTTTCTAAAATCAACTCTATCAAAGAGTTCTTAACTCGGCCAGAGTTCTAAACTTGCTCCTGCGAGTTATTTTTCAACCTCGTCCCACGAGTCAAGACGGTCGGATCGTCAACGGGATACAAGATTCAAGCTCCTATCGCTACCGTGAAGAACCCAGTTTTAAATAAAAGGAAAGATCTCCGTTGACCCTTCTTTCTTTTGTAAATCGGGCAACCGATCGAGGAATTTGTAATTTCTTTTTATCTAAGTCAGTTAGAGAGAGAGATTGCATTCGAGAGATTGTATTCATTATTCTTCAAATATAATAGATCAAATTTTCCTCGCGAACAAATGGTTCTTTTGTTTTGTTATTGAGAGAAGAGGGAAGGAGATGAGGGCTTTTTACTAATTTTGTTCTTTTAGAAATACATAGTACAAAAGTCTTTATATTCTATACTTTGGGTCTAAAAATAAAAGAAAAACTTTGGATTTTGGGTGTATGAGAACATATAGAACTAGGTGGGCTTTCAGGTAAATGGGAGTCAAGCTCAGGGTTTAAAAACAAAAACCCGTTAAAATATCTTCTTCTTTTTTTGCGTGTGTGCGTGTGGGGTTAAAGTAGCAAATAAGTACAGGTCCTTATCACTAATCAAACATTAGATGCTGATTTGTAAAGAAAGGGAAATCAAAGTTATAGGTCAGACTTAAGTACTTCCAACCAATTTCCCTGACACCTAATTAATTACATCCATAATCATTAATAAATCATTTAATTATATATAATGCCCCCATTATTAATGGGCATGTATACCCCTTAAACCAGGGGTATTTGCAAAAATACACTCCAAATCTCAGTATTTATAAAGCTAATCCTCAAATAATCAACTTTACAAAAAAAAAATGACCCTCAAAGCAATTAACCATTACCTTTGATAAGCTAATTTATAATCACAATGTAAAAATTATCAACAAAATAGTCAAATTTTTAGCATCAAGTTGATGATTTGTTGATTTCAGGTGAATTTTTTTTCAAAAAGTTGATGGTTTAGGGGTACTTTTGCAAACACTAAGATTCGGGACATCTTTTGCGAATACCCATCATTTAAGGGGTATATATGCAAATAGCGCTCTCCTGTTCAGCTGTCCTCAATCTCATTTCCCAATTTCGAAACCCCAAAACCCCAAAAACCCTAACTCCGCAAATTCCGCCGACCAAGCTTCCCCTCCAAAACCCTAACCCTAATCCCAAAAACCCAAAACCCCAACCCTAAAACTCTTCCCTTAAATGACCCCCATCAGCATCAGCCATGCAAAAGCTCTTTCGCGCCATCGCCGCAAGTCCTGGCTCCGTTCTCTCAACTTCGTCTTGGCTTAAATGCAACAAAAAGCCCCATTCTTTTCGAAACCCTAATTTCTCGTTCTCAATGGCCGCCGCGTTCCGTCTCAACGCTTCAGTCCCTTACGTTCACTACCCTGCAGTCTCTAGACCTCGCAGTCCTATTGGCTGCTATTGTGGGGCCGGGCCTCTGAAACGGGCATGGACCCCGCCGCTCCGGTCATCTGCCACGTGGCGAGGGTTCAGGGCAGCTCAGGGGCTGAGGAGTCATGATAAAGGTGGGATCTTGAATGAGTTTGATGATACGGGGAAGAATAGTAAAGATGATGAGGACAGTGAAAATGAAGAGGAGATTGATGAGGGTTTGAGTGACAAGAAACAAAACAACAGTAGCAGTAGTAGTAGCAGAGCTGTCTATAGAAGACAGAAGGGGGCCGTGGTGGCGAATGCTGATCTTTTGACGATACCGGGGGTTGGGCCGAGGAATCTGAGGAAATTGGTGGATAAGGGTTTCGAGGAGGTTGCACAGCTCAAACAGCTGTATAGGGATAAGGTATATGATTTTCTTGCTTTGTAGATATTACATTATTAACAATTATATTATGTGCTTGTTTGTTAAATTTTGAGTATCCGTGTATAAAAAGTGATTATACTGGTTTTGTTTGCATTTGGAATGATGATGTTGCATCAGAGAATATGTCAAAACGTACCGAACGTAAGGACAATGTTCCTTATTACCTTCAAATATGCAATTTGGGGTTTTCTGGTCCAAGGCATTTTCTCATGATTTAGCACATGAAAAGGGTTGGTTTTTGGTGGTACTAATAGGCCGGGTTCACCTAAGGGTAATGGATGCTTGAGTTTTGCCTGGGGTTTTGTGAGTATGTTGCCTGCATCCTAATTGAGATCTGTCCGGTTGAATTTCAGGGATTTCATTTGGACAGCTGCTGGGTTTCTGTTTACTTTCAGGTTGTTTTGAGTTTTGCTCTTGTGACAGGAACAAAGCTACAACACTTGGTGGTTTAATGAGATACCTGAAACTCTTTTGCTCTTCCAGTGTAAAGTCTCTTAGGCTTATTTTTGTAGGGCTTTGAAGTTATTAAAGTGTATGGCTGTTGTAATATTGTAGATAACTTTTATGATATCTTTCTAGTGATGTGTCTTCATTAGAAATTGGATATGATTCCTTGTAGTTTATGTTAAAACAGAAAGCACAAAAGAACTTGGTAGTTGGTACCTTCTAGGGTTTTAAGAACGGTTGACCTATAGTGATCTAAATTTACTGAATAAGGTGTGTTCAATTCCTGGTTATATTTCTTAGACTTGTGATGATAGGGATTTAAAATTTAGTCACTGGTTGGTTTACACTATATTCCTTATTGCACTGCTTCTTCTATTTGACCATAGAGAAGATTTTACAGCTTAAGGACAAGGATATTTTAACCTGGTGGGGTGTCTTTTATTCCTTACTGTATTATTTAAAGTTGATGGTTAAGTAGACTACTACTGTAGCCCAAGTGATGTACATTTTAGCTTCTTGCTTCTTATGTTTTGTGTTAGTGGGAAAGGTCTATTTTTATCTAAAATGAAATGCCTTCTCATTGATGCCAGATGGTAGTTTAAAATTGTAAAATAATTTGAATGCAGTGCTTTGGTTGATGTTGGCAGAGTATGTTTGAGTGATGTGATGGGTCTAATATGTTTATAACTATTGTTTCCTCTGCCTATGATTTCAGTTTTTTGGAAAGGCAAGTCAGAAGATGGTTGAGTTCTTAAGGAGCTCAGTAGGAATTGTTCATAAAAACCATGCTGAAAGTATAACCTCCTTCATAAAAGAGAGTGTGGATGAAGAGTTAAAAGATGAAGATAGTGGCTCCGAGCTGAAGCTTAATCCAAAGAAAAGGCTCACATTTTGTGTCGAGGGAAATATTAGTGTTGGAAAGACCACTTTCCTGCAGCGAATTGCTAATGAAACACTCGAGTTGCGTGATCTTGTGGAAATAGTGCCTGAGCCTATCGGAAAATGGCAAGATATTGGTCCTGATCATTTCAATATACTGGATGCTTTCTATGCTGAACCAGAAAGATATGCCTACACCTTCCAGAATTATGTGTTTGTGACCAGGGTCATGCAGGAGCGAGAATCTTCTGCTGGAATCAAACCCCTCAGGCTCATGGAAAGAAGTGTTTTTAGTGATAGAATGGTATGCATTTGCAATTTGATATATTTTTAAGTGGATATGATATTTCTCTTTATTCTCTAATTTGGTATTTTTCTTCTCAACTCTGAAAGATGAATTTTACATGTTAGGTCTTTGTGCGAGCTGTTCATGAAGCTAAGTGGATGAATGAGATGGAAATTAGCATCTACGATTCTTGGTTTGACCCTGTTGTGTCGACCTTGCCAGGTCTTATTCCTGATGGTTTCATTTATCTAAGAGCTAGCCCAGACACATGTCACAAGAGAATGATGATGCGTAAAAGGGCAGAAGAAGGTGGTGTGTCCCTAGATTATTTGAGAGGTTTGCATGAAAAACACGAGAGCTGGCTACTCCCATTTCAAAGTGGAAATCATGGTGTACTGTCATTCAGTCAGTTGCCAATGCATATGGATTGCTCACTGCATCCTGATATCAGAGACCGTGTGTTTTACTTAGAGGGAAATCATTTGCATTCAAGTTTACAGAAGGTAATTTTCCTAATTTATCTTTTCTGTTGCAAGCTTTATACTGTTGCTTGACCTATGCTCAAGTTATTTTCATGGTATCAGGTTCCTGCTCTGGTGTTGGATTGCGAACCGAATATTGATTTCAGCAAAGATATTGAAGCTAAGAGGGAGTAAGTTCCCATAACCCTGGAACCGTTTCTATATTTGCATGAGGCTTTTGTTTTGAATTTTTCCACATTATTTTTTATGACCAAGGTCCATTGAATGGTGTCTTTTCATTGTCATAATATGTACTTCATTAGTTTATTAATTAATGACTCTTATCAGTGTTCTATGAAATGGCCATGGCAACCCAGTTCCAGTGTTGTTTCTCCATTTGGTCTGTCCTGTTCAAAACCCTGTTTGTGGACTGTACCTTTTTTTTAATTTAAAAACTCGACCTGTTATATCATTGAAATAGGAAACAAGTTACATAAGAGCCTCTCGAGCGTTTGTGGACTGTACCTGGTGGGTGCTATATGTATTTTGGTATCCTTTCATCGCGACCAGGTTAAGTGATGGATATCGTGTATAGCTGGTTCTGGGCTCAAGGTAGAGGTAGAGACTACTGGGAACAAGATTGTTATGTGCAAAACTAGATAATCGTAATAAGTGTGAAGTATTCTTAGAGATGTAGTGTAAGTGACTCAGGTGCCTTGTATGATGATTCTTATGAATATTAACTGCAGCTTAAAAAGATTGTCAGTTGCAGCAGGTTTCATGAGGATACTGGTTGTCGTGTCAGAGGATCTAGAATTAAAAACTGATTAGGTGAAGCGATCAAGATGGTATAAGTTTCCGCGTATAAAGTACTCAGTCAAAATTACGTACGAAGATATGTCGAGACAAAAGCCTCACATGGTGAATTTACAATATCTTGTTATGTTGACTCTTAACGTGTTGACATATGAGCCAATTTCCTACCTTCTAGTTTGACATTATTCTTGTATCATTAATAGCTTTCCCTAGAAAGAACAGAGAAAATTAGATATAAGAGGTGATAGACTCGTAATTGGCCTATCTATAAGTAACAATGTGGTCATTCTTGACGTGATTTGACAAGTCTTTCATTGATTATTCTGGCTGGTTATCATTCTTGTTTTTGTGCATTGCTTGTTTTGTGCATGCTTTAGATTCCCCGTCTTTAGTTATTTGAATTATAGATGTGATGATGTTGTGCCCTGCAACTAGAGCATCTGGGTTAGACAAAGGTTATATATAGTTCCAGACTTTGAAGAGAACTATTTATGTGTATTGTTAGAATTTTTCATGTGTAGGGCTCTACATCAAAGTTTGGTCGGTACTTTGATAGAATGTATTAGTAATACATGTATGAATGTCTGCTTTGCTACATTCTGATGGTTATCAATTGAATTCAGGTATGCCCGACAAGTTGCAGAATTCTTCGAGTTTGTTAAAAGAAAGAAAGAGGACGCGCCTCCAAAGACTGGCTCTAGTGAGAAGAATGGAAGCCAGAAAATGGTACTACCTCATGAGGGTGGTTTCTGGGTTCCTAGCGGAACTCAGTTCCCCAAGTCAGCCTTGGAATCTCTCGACTTCAGGAGAGCCATGTCTTTCTCATCTGGGTAGTTTTCTTTATCTTTGGTTGTAGATAAATCCTACAATTTGTTGTGGATCAATAAAATCTCTTTAATCCATGAGCTCCACGAAAGATGCTTTTCGCATGAATTATATAAAAAATATAATTGTGAAACTCATCCAATATTGGTTCGCGTAACAGATTGTAGGCTTTCTCTATAATCATGGATGTAGAGAATTCGAAGCGCACTCAATCTTTTTTCGTGAAGATATCATCACCGGCCAATTGGATTGAGGTGCATCTATCTCTATGTACTTGATCATGTACACATCATCAACGCCATAAGAAGCAAGTTTCAGCTGAAGACAGCTACTGCAAACTTTTGTACATTAATACGTTAGTAGTAATCTGTAGGGTTTAGTTTTGGTTCGCCCTCTTGCTGGGCCTTGTGTTTGTTTTTGTTGGCCTGCTAGTGGGGGCCTTGAAACTGTAGCCATGCTTGTAATTAATCTACTTGATGTATCGTAGTTTACCTGCTCTCGAAAATTATTGCAGTAAATTCTATCTGAATTGTGGGGGTTTGTAAAATTTATCTGCTTATCACTTTTTACTGCAGTAATTCCAGTACACATATAGGTCACTCTAGATGATAGAATTGAAGGATATTTGAGAACTCAACAAAAGGAGTTGTATACTTACCGTTCTGTCGATAAAGTCATTGACGGACTTATCTTTCTATTACTCTGCAGGTACAAATACAGCTTAGTTGTATATAATACGGAAATTTGTTGGGGACAGTCCGCTCTGTGCTGGCACTTTCTATAGCAAATCTCTGACCTTGCATAAATGTTATGTACAGTTGCATGCGCATAAGTATTGTTGCATATAGGCGCAGATAGTGTTAAGCTGTTAATCATGTTGACATTTTCTGTTTCCTAGTATTTTCAGTGGAATCTTGCATTTTACTGACATTATGTCAAATATAGGCTCAAGAGGGGAAAATAAATTTAGAACTTACATCGAATTCATGTTGAAACTAAAATTTAGAATCTGTATCAATAGGGGTGTGCAATCATATGTTCTATAGAAGCAAATGAATGTAATTCAATAAATCCTGATGTTATTATAAAATATACAGTTCGGCAGTTGAGCCTACAAGATACACTATACATGTCAAACATTTATGTATAATCAGGTGTATATGATACACTATCCCTCTAACATCCGTCGGGATATCCAAACACTTGTATAAATATCATCATATATCCATGCTCTATGCGATCCACAACATCCCACAATTTTTCACTTGGGCTCCATCAGGATACAGAGGGGATCTCATTTCCCATTTGGCTTTCACGATTAGTGCACTGATAATAATAGCTGCTAGGGACATTAAGGCTCTCATTGATCAGTACCGCTTCGATAACCCTTTCCTTCAGAGAGTCCTTGCTTTCATGAAACATTAAGCTTCATCTTTCTAACAGATGTTCCATAAAAGCTTATGCCAATACCTTCACATAGTGATTATCCTTTGACTAATAAATACAAGCAGGATGGACCTGTTGAGTAGCCTTTCTGCAGGAAGCACAAAGTCTAAGGATCAACCTTCAGTTGCGCACAAGAGTACTCAAATATGCTCTGATTTATCACAAATCAACCAATCTGCAAGTCTCAATCATCCTCAGATCCCCAAATCAAATGATGGTGAGCAGAGAACATCCATATTAGGATGTTCATTTATTTTTCCAGAGTAACATGGAACTGCCACACTAGACTTGTGCTTCAAGAGTTTAGTAGCTTGCTCCTCAACAGCATCAAGATCGATGCTCTGATAAAAATCATCATCACATGATAAATCGGCACCCACATCACTATTCCCAGGATGCTGCCGCCGCTGCAATACTTCCCTTGAGTGTTCTAATTCAGAAAATTGCTCTAGTGGGAATTTAGCTGCAGAGGAACCAATATTCTGAAAGCTCAACTTTCTTTTTCTGCTTTCCAATTTGGCTGAATACCCTTTAATGGGGTTTTCACATACTAGAGTAGTTCTTTCAAGATCCGCCTGGTGGGTTACATATTGCCTGCCACGAGACTCATCTGCAGAATGTAAACCAGTTTGGGGAGTTGGGAGATGATTATATAATTTTTCTGATGGACAGCTTTCAGTTCCAGTTCTGGATGAAAAAGATTCATGAGGTGTAGCCAATGAGTTTTGTAGACAATTTGCTGGTGACTGAGTGAGCAGAGAGCGCCTGGATAAAAATTACAGTAGGGAGTCATCATAAATCAAATTAGATGACAGTCAAACCAGTTGTTTAAAGTTTAAACATCACCTAAGAAAGGATTGCCTCAAGATTCTAATTAATAAGCAAATGGAAATATATTTACTTTAACAAAGATGTTAAATTAGTATATTTTGTCTGAAAACAGGAACCTGACTTTACCAAGATAAAAAACATAATTAGAAACATTGAAATGGTGGAAATCTTAACAGGTCTTTATGCAACTGAAATTTAACAGGAACTGACGTCAGGAGAAGTGAGAAGACCCATCAATAAGTAGAAATTCTTAGCAAACGTGAGTCTGCCTTCTGTATTAGGACAAATTTTCATTTTCGACCTTTTTTACAACTTAATTATCAAATTCGACCTACTTTGCACTTATTTCTCAATTTTGACCCAGTTTTAGCCACCTGGCTGGATCGAAATTGAGAAATAAGTGCAAAAAACTACACGGGATTGAGAATCTCGTGTAGTTTAGCAGAAAATTAAACTACACGGAGTTCTCAATCCCGTGTAGTTTGGAACTAGACTAAACTCCACGGGATTGTGAATCCCATGTAGTTTATAATAAACAAACTACACGGAATTCACAATCCAATGTAGTTGGCTAAATGGTTAGAACATTAAGATACAAGTTGTTGAAAAGGGCATCGGTCATGCGTTCGATTCCGCGCTAAATAACCTTTTTTTAATGTTTAGGGAAAAAAAATAATGTTGGTGATCATAAGGAGCTATTTGGTTCACCTATTTTATAGACAAGTTTTAGGAAAACACCTGACAATGGCATTATCGTGAATAATAGATTTCTATAAAGCGTGTTTGGTTCTAAAAATTTATAGAAATATTTTCTATAAAGTAGGGAAAAGTGTACTATTTTATAGAAATCAACTTCCTACCCAAATGGTAGGAAATTGCAAGGAAATCGATATTTATGTTAAAATAATAATAAAGTACATCCGTACCACTTTTCCATAAATGTTGAAATTGCCTAGAAATTTGAAATTGCCTACATTCTTGTATGAGTTTCACTTTTCCATAAAATTTTCTTATCCAACCAAACAAAGAAAAAGAAAACAACCTATTTTCTATATAGTTAGGAACTCATTTTCATGTTTTGAACCAAACAAAGAAATAGCAACAAAAATAATACTTTTGAGTTCTATAAACTTCTCCTACAAATTTTTATAGAAATACAAGGAAATTAATTTCTTGACACTTTTCCTTTTCCCTTTTTTTTTTATAGAAATCGAACCAAACAGCCCCTAAGATTCGAACCCAAGACCACTTGAATAATTGAAGTCTAACTTTCTTAGAGTTAACCACTTGGCCAATTATAGCAATCATACTAAATTTGAACTTGAAATTATATATAGGATTCCCTAAACATTAAAAAAAACATTACCTGGCTAGGGTTCGAACCCATGACCCATGCCCTTTCAACAACTTGTATCTTAATGTTCTAACCATTTAGCCAACTATACGGGATTGTGAATTCCGTGTAGTTTGTTAATTACAAACTACACGGGATTCACAATCTCGTGGAGTTTAGTGTAGTTCTAAACTACAAGGGATTGAGAATCCCGTGTAGTTTAATTTTCTGCTAAACTACACGGGATTCTCAATCCCGTGTAGTTTTTTGCCCTTATTTCTCAATTTCGACCCAGTTTCAACCAGGTGGCTGAAACTGGGTCGAAATTGGTAATTAAGTGCAAAGTAGTCCGAAAATGCTAAATAAATTTCAAAAATGGTCGAAAATGAAAATTTGTCCTTTGTATTACAGGCTCCTCACTGTTCCGCTAATAATGTGCTGTACATTACTGATAGTAGCAGGGATGTTGAAATTATACCTGTAAACAGGCTAGATAATTAAATAGTAGATGCATTACCAGTCTAATAAAGAATATTCTACTTTGAATTTGACCTATTTTAATAGTCAACTGGTTCACTTAATAGTCAACTGGTTCACTTATAATCTTTTACTTAGATATGCAATCTAAATTTATTATGTAAAGATGAACCTATCTATATCATAGTTGCAATAAAAAATACAACATTATCTTTATATAAAAATTGTTGGTAGCACTGGGTTCAGCCCCGCTTGTGCAGTGAATCCAAACCATACACGGTATTGACCGCTCAGATAGCAGACCTGAAGATGTTTTGCTATTAGGCAAAACCTAAACCACGAGGCTCAAGGCCAAGGCTTAATATGGGAACCAATATATATGCTATCATGATACATCTCTATGCCTCTCTTTGTCTTTTGATGCTCTCTTGTCCCGCAGATCAGTATATACTTTTACATCGTCAAGATCAAGGGTGTTACTTGAGGGGCAGTTCTCCACTGTGATAGAATAGATTGCATGAACACTTCAAACATGAAGCCATACCAGTGATAGACCTGATACTTCTAGAATACTACTCATAATTTCCCTCAATCTTACAATGCATTTTGTAGACACATGGTCACTTTCTTCAAATATTTTTCCCACTAATCAAACGCTTTCTTTACACTAATTCCATGTTTACATGTATTCTCTTTCGTTAATGCATTAAAAAGATGGTGATCGTATAAAGCTATCATAAGTAGACACCAAAAACTATTCTATTGAAAATTGAAAAGTCAAGGCCTATTCCCTACACAAATGCATTCTGGTTTAATTTCTAGCACATATGCAAGCTTATGTATGTTTACACATATATTAATGTACAGTTTCTTCTGTTATCATTGTGGTTATCATCACTTCAGTATACTCTAATTTATGATGTACCGCCATAGTCATGTCCATGTCATGTCTTATGCTACTTGGGTGGTAGACAAGGAGTAGGTTGAAGAAACACCAAGACCTCATAAAAAATATCGTATATTTGATTATCATCCATATCAAGGTATGAAACCCGAAACTTATTTACATTTGCTTGCATATTGATCACCCACTGAAGCTAGGTCAAAAAATGAACCTATCTCTATCTAACTTGGTATTATTTCTATATGGTTAGTGCTACATGACGCGAGCTGTAACTGCCAAAACCAAGCTGCACATTATGTTAGATATATGACTAACCAAAGAAAAGGTACTATTTTCAGTCATTATTCTCGTAAACTCCATCTTAATTAGAGAAGGAAAAAACTCCAATTTACAGAAAGCATCCACTATCCTTACCGGTAGAATGCCACCATGTCTTCTTCTTCAGTACTTGCTTCAGTAGGATTTGTTCTATCGTCTATGAAACTACAATCAAATCCATCCTCACGATCACCGTCTTCCTCGTCCTCAGAAACTTGTGCATCTTGAGATACCCTAAACCACAATAACGACATTGCGAGAACACTGAGAACTACAACATATTCAGATATATTTAAATGATTTTCCTTGATGTCTTTCAAATTGTTGAATGTTTTCTTTTATATTATGAACAAATTACAATAAAATAAATGATTACTAATAAATTATCCATGTGAATAAAATAATGGCTTACTCAGCTTCCTCTTCAATGAAGGGAATTGCATATTTCTTTATCTTCTCCCTTTTACCTAGATGTCGCAGGACAAGGACGAGTCAATTGTGGAGCTCAAACTCAAATATACGTAATAAAAGAAGCAGTTAATGAAGACAAGATCTTACCTTTATTGGGACCCGCCAGGTTTAATCCATTTCTAATACTAGGGCCGCACTTGTTTGGCAGGGAGCAATTGTCTTTTTCCTTTGTTGACTGACAAGGAAGCCCATCAGCTATGTCCCGATACTTTCTTAACCTCTTATATTGGGGAGCTGAAATTGATGATTTTGATGCCTCGGCTGAGTTCTGTTGCCAATTTTCACTAGAACTGTTGCCAATGGAATCAACTATCGGAGTGTGAATATCCTCATTGATTGAAGAGTACAACATATTCCTTTTGATTTTGCTTTCATGACAATTTTTCAACTTGCCCAGGCCAAATTTATCTGCACTCATAATTTCATCCGTTGATACACCAGAAGATTTCTTGATACTATGTGCAGCATCAAGTGGCTCACAAGATTCATTCTTTACCAAGCAAGAACTGCCAAGAATTAAATCTTCCTTTAAATGTATGCTTGTAGATTGAGATTTAGCCAATGATCCATGTTTCTCACACGTAGGAGTGAAGTTTGAAGACACAATATGCTCTGCTATGGAGCGCTTTTGGTCAAGTATAGGAGACTCTGGAACAATACCCTCCTCAACGAAATGAGATAGTCTGGGGCTCAGATCCAGATCTTTTAAAGTATCATGTGACTTGAAAACTAATGGAAGCTGTAAAACATCTTCAGCATTTACAGTGGTCTCAGCAACTTCTTGCTTCATAAATTTTTGTTTAGAAACTGGTGTCTCAAGCACAGCATTTACAGTGGCCGCAGCAACTTCTTGATTCATAAGTTTTTGTTTAGAAACTGGGGTCTCAAGCACAATATTTACAGTTGCCTCAGCAACTTCTTGATTCATAAGTTTTTGTTTATAGACTGAGGTCTCAAGCCAAAAATTTTCTTCCCTGTCATTTTTCTCTTCACCATATTTCTGTAACTGAGATGATAAAAGCCCTTCAATGTTAACAAGCTTGTGCGCAGGGACTGCTTCCACTTCTGAGATACCCTGTGTAGTCCGCTTTCCACAATTTACTTCTGATATCTTGAAAGAGAAAGCATCATTTATTGTGTTCATAAACATTTCTTGATTGTCATCTGATGGAATAACTTTAGAAAATGCATCTCCTTTATAAGGAAGGCGAGGTACAGAAGCAATGAGAACACTTCCAACAGAATTAACATTTACAAAATCTTTCCCAAAAAGGAAGCAGTGAGAAGAGAATTGTTTAATAGGACGAGAAGGAATTTTAAGCCCATTTTTAGACTTCGGAGTCTCCTCAAGTGGTTCTTCAAGTTCTTCAATAGCAGAGAGCTTTTCCTCAAAGATAGCTTCTGTGATGTAACAGGTTGCTGAAAACACATGCATGTTATGTTATATGTTGATCACTTAAAATTTAAAAACACACATGCACATGACTAGGTACAACTGATTATCTACACCACTTACAAATTACACGAAATGGACGGAGCATATGATAAATAGATATATCCAGAGATTAAAAGGAAATGGAAAAACTTTATCCTTTCTTGCCCCAATAGTGATAAGGTCAAAAGCTATTACTTAAAATATTTGCAGTTGAGAATTACAGTGAAACTCAAACATGTCAAAACATGCTAAAGAATAAATGTCATGTTTATCAGCTGTTGAAAGCCCTGCCCCGAATCATGGAGTAGGTTATGGGCTCTATTGCATGGGTACGGGTGCGGGTACGGGTACGGGACACGGAAAATTTGTAAAAGGCAGGGTATGGGGACACGGCTATCTAAATATTTATATACACATACATTATATATTGGAATTAATAATTTATATGAGAAATTGAGAACAAGGATGATAGTTAAAATTCACGTAACAATTTTGTGTTTCTTTTATTACGTGGATGATAAATTGGAAAATCACTAGTTTTTGAACTAGACATCCGAAAGGCCCTTCAAAATCATAATTCGAAAGCTGACCTATGTCCAATGAGTTTCAATAAGCAGCTATGAAATGTAGGGTATATGTCCAAAAAATGTATGATAAGTGTTTTAAATTAAAAATGTATTGTATAATTGAGTACATGCCCGAATAAATGTATGCATATACGCAAGGAGTGTCCAAGGAGTTTGGATACGGGTGCGTGTACAGCTTCAGATTAGAGGTACCCAGGTAACATAGGTTATGGGGTACAACTCTATGTTTAAACAACCACTGGTCAATCGAGTTCCATGCTCTAGGAAAGCATACAGGATAAACGTTGCAATGCAACTCTAGACATCCTATGTTAACTCTTGTCAGGGGTAATATACCAATTCTACATATGAAAAAAAAAGACTGAATATGTTATTGCAAAGTAATTTTAGCCGTAGTATTATCATAGTACAGAAGCTGACCAATTCCCAATCCTTGAGAATCCTAGATGGTGAAATCGAGGCTACAGAACGAAAAGTCTGTCATACCAATCTCTAAGAATTATAAACATTTCTTTTGGCAACAATTCATTCAAGAAGGATACAATAAATAAATAAAAAAATATTAGACAAGTTTTCACTTGTTCTGTTGAACGAAGAAATTGAAAGCGTCGTGTCAACAGGTTAGGGATAAACATATGCTGTAAGTATTTCCTCGTACAGGTTCTCATGTCATACAAATAAATTCATTAGTTGTTAATATCCTTGCAGAATTATAGTTCTAAAACTTGGATAAGGCATTGAATTATTTGCATCTATGTTAAAATAGATGAATCAAAGTGATGTCTATTGCTCTAGAATCTATGTTGCATCAAAGTTACATATTTTAGAATATTGTCTTTAGCATATGATTATCAGCGTGAGATGCTTGTTTAAAAGTGTTTGAAAACCATGCTGAAAATGTAATTGAGCAGAAATTTTTTAAAAACATAAATTATTTATAGCTAGTGAACTTATCGTTTACCAAACAAATAAAAAAATTAAATTTAATTCTCCCATGCATATATACATTTGTGCAATTGCTATGAAAGTGAATGTCATGTTTTCCAAGAACAGATAAATTGACGGTAGGTGGAAAACATTAATTTCAAAGAGTCAAAGTCGATCAGAAGTCAAAAAATGAAGTGCAGTGATGCAAGCCAGTCAACATGGTAGTTGGAGTCTACTAAGTGGCCCTGCAAGCAATCTATGGCAAGCTAGGTGCACAATAGCCTCAGATGATTCTTTAGACATTATGTGCTTTCAGATGCTACTGGGCTATAATTTATCACCTAAGTTTCATGAAATGTGATAAGAAAGTTAGCTTGCATGGTTGGACGTCAAGGTTACAGGCATTGATTAATAATTTACTTGACCATTGGATGTTGTAGACTATTCACTGAAGTTTTAAATACGTGCTAAGAGTGTATTTAAGACTATACGTTTTCAGAAATTAGATATGTTGCTCTAAGACTTCTTACCATAAGCAAGAACTTTCTTTATGTTGTTAATTTCTATGCAAGTGTGAAATAGACTAGAATGTGCATAAGATTCATTTTGTACATTTCTTGACAATATCACCTACCCTGACCTATGCATCAGGGAAGGGGTGTGATGTCATTTACATGATGAGATAACAGAGGTTTTTTATTGGCTATGAGATAATCCTTGCTAAGAAGCTACAGTTTGAAAACCAATGGATTTAAGTTGATCCATGTAAAGAGGATAAGGCTAAGGTTTCTCCATGAATGTTATAGCAATGAAATCAACAAGTTCTTGTAAGAGGTCTGCAAAAGGTTGATACCTTTTTCTTCGTTCTTAACCGCAATTGTTGCAGCTTCAGGAGACTGACATGAAACATCAACCTAAATAAGTCAATTTTGATACGATGTTATTTCATTTGTCAAAATAACTAGAACACAAATAACTAACAGTAATAGAGAATCAGACCTCAACTAAAGAATCTTTATCAGCTTTACACAGAGCTAATCCTTGAAGATGCTGCATAGCATCAATCAGCATTGCTGTTGTTCTAAATGAATGCCGCAATTCATGTATGCTAGAAGGAAATGTCTGAAAAATGGGAAAAGCAATAAGAGATGGTTCCCGTATATCCTCTTCGGCTGGATGGAAGTACCTTGCTAAAATATCTTTTTCTTCATTTAATAATTCTTTTAAAACTGGGGTTCTCTGCAGTGAATCATCTCTTGATTTTTTCCCACGAGGAATGAACTTCTCTATTGAAAATTTAATAAAAGAAGCTTTTGGTTTGCAAATATGAGGGACCTGACAAAAAAACTAACACATTAGAAGAAAAAGTGTTATGGAGAATGATAATCCACAATCCACAAAGTTCAAACCTCACCATTCTAGGGCTAGAATGGAAACTGAAGCTCTTGATTCCGCCATTATGCATGTGCTTCCTTACTGCTTTGCCACTTGCCTGCTTTTTCCTGTATGCCTTGACCTCCGATCCTTCACAAGCTAGAACTAGTACTAACAGTCAAAGAAATTCATCACGATGCATATCATACTACACATGAACCGACTTGAAAGATTCAAAATTCAAAGATGTAAATGCAGTGATGAAGCATAAAGGATATCAACTCGTCCATCACTCTTTCTTCCAGTTCTTCCCATGCGCTGGATCATTCTCAAGGGCGAGACATTGGCATCAAAGCAAATCACAAGGTCAACTTCCATGATGTCTAGACCTTCTTCACCTATTGATGTTGCAACAATGACATTGTATCCACCAGTACGGAATTTCTGTAGAAGGGAAAGATGAAAATTAACATAGACTTTAAAGATACAGAAAGATGTTAAGTGCATACAATTTACCTGCAGGACAGCTTGTTGCACTTTTTGTGTCTGCCCTTTTAAAGCTTTTCCTGTAAAACGTTAAGAGCTTCTAAAGATACTTCCAAGAAACTGACTAGCAAACCACAAATAATAGAAAACCCGATACGATAAAACAATCATGATATTTACACCTGAAAGTATGAGAATTGAACCCCATAACAAGATGAGCCTTGACCAAAGCAAACAACACACAGATTGAAGCACAAATTTTGTTCTGTGGTTGGAACCACAAACATAGAAGATGAATATTATATCACACTCTTTCAGAAAAGAACTCTGAACTTCCTTAACAAGTAAAAGACTGCCAAGAATAAGTAATCGATATCTGGACCAGTATATCATTTTTATTAATTTAAGGGACAGAAAAATTACTCACAAGGGAAATGGGTTTGTTGATCCAATAAGATTAGGCCCTTTAGGCCCTCACTGATACAACAATTACAACAAAGTCTTAGCTCCAAAATGTTATGGGTTAGTTGCATTAATTCTTTCCTTCAATTCAGTTATGTTCAATGGTTGTCTCCTCAATCAAGTTACCACTATCATATCTTTCTTAATTGTCTCCATCCAAGTTCTCTTAGATATACTTCTAGTCCTCCTTAGCATTATTACACTTCTCCTAATTGGTTCATTTAGTGACTTTAAGTCTCATTTCATTCACAAAAGAAGCAATCTCTAACTTCTTGTAGCTGTACTTATTTCGATATTCTATCTAGTGCATTTCTACTTATCCCTCGAAGCATTCTCATTTTTCTACTATTTCTTTAGACTTAATGATTCTTAATTCCCTGCATTGAGACCATTGTTTCTATGCACCATCTACTAGTCAGTATGCTCAATCTCCCTCTCTTTAACCTTAAACTTAACATAACCTCAATTATCATAAACTATATGATTAAATAACTCAAGACTTAAGTGACCACTCATATTTCTCACACTTCTATGTTTCCTAACAATTTCAGAGCTTGAAATGAATAAACACCCCTTGAAACTGCTTTGCATATACTCTATTAACACCTACATTACTCACTACATACAACAATCCACTGCCTATACCATCATGCATCTATCAGAGAAATAATCTTTGTAAAAAGAACGTGCTACAAAAGTTTCAGGTCAGATTCCTCCTCAATTCTTTTTTTTATGCTAGTAAGTATATCCATCATTCTTCATCTTTCAACAAAAGGCATACCGATGCACTGCATGTGTGCATGAGTGTTTGTGTGTGAGAATGCACATTACGAAATGGAATGAGTAAACACCTCTCGAAACTCATATGAGGAGAGAACTTAAACTTATTGAACATGTTTTGAATCATAAAATCCGTTTATCCCCTAAAACATATATGCCCAAGAAATATCACGATCAAGAGACCCTATCCCATTTATCAGGTGGTCAAAAATGAGTGGTTTTCAATAATAGAGTAAATGCAACCACTTGATGAGTGGGCTAGAGATCTCTGGCTAATGCACTTTTCTTCAACATCAATATTGAAGGATGAAGATCGTGATGAATGGTCAGGATCCTCCATAAGTGACATTAACTTCCTATAATCTATCCCGTCATGTAAGTTCAGTAAGGATTCATCTCAAGTTTTCTTTCTTGTACCTACAGAGGGATTCATTTTTAAGTTTAACCCCAGAGTATCATAAACTCCAGATAGCACTTAACTATACTAAACACCCATTGTGGTAATATAAAATGAAATTGTTACTATATTCTAGACTTTTATTTGCATGTATAGAAGACAAACCGTCAATGCCTTTAACACCTCCAGCTTCAAAAATCAGAACAAGGACTGGTTCCTGCAATTTTTCTGGATGACTAATTACTGTGTGAATGGTGAAAGACACAATACCTTTATAGGCAGCATACAATAAGGGAAATGATGTAAAAGAGTGGAAACATGATGTAAAAGATTGGAAATTGACATACCAAGAGTGATAACATGTAAAAAAATGTTTTTAGAAAATTGACAAATTATAACCATAACATATGCCTCCAGCATGAGCAAATACTGGCTCGATCAATTAGTCATTGCATAAACAAAACATGGCCAACTTTGAACTACTTGGGTTCTTGTTTACTATGGCTAAATTCTCATTTTCTTTAGGAAAAATCAACATTAAACACAAACACAAATTTATGATATAAAGATAAAAATATAGATTTATATAGGATGGCCAAATTCCATGTATTTACTTGAGAGCTGAACAAGCAAACAGAAAATAGACAACAAACCTGAGCTTTGACCAATAAATTCTGTAGCTTTAACCAGATCTCTGATGGTTGATAATGAATCCATTATGTCTCTGGAATTATTCAATAGTTTTCAGTAACAGCACAGCTGAATTATATTCACACTATGTAAACCAGAAATCAAGATAAATTCTTATGTCAGTAGTATCAATTCACCACCTTAAATTTAGCTTAATAAAGAACAACGCTAAAATAACAGCCCAAATTATAGGCTTTCTAATAGCAATGGTACCACATTCCAAAAGTGAATGGCCACATACGCTGTGCACTGGGAAGGTATCTGGTACTTAAAACTTCTAACGAATTCAAGAGATAATGATACTTGGAACTTCTGGAAAAATTTTGGTTATAATCCGTAGTTCAGCATGCTTGGATTGGAATTATTCTACAATGGAGATGGATGATCTCCTGGGAAGTCCTATTACTAAAAGGGGTAAACATATAATATTGCTAGTGAAGGCAGAAGCTGTTCCATCTTGAGCACTTAGGTAGTACATACACATCTGCAGGGGAAGAAGATGTTCCATCTTGAGCGCCTAGCTGATGAATATAAGCTGTGGTGGAGGAAAAAATGAAAACAAGATGAAAGGAGGATAACTAAGATAGGATTGACTAGAGGGGTAAACTTTCACTGGCTTTCTCCATATTCGTGAGTAGGTGCTAAATTGGCAGCCTTGACGAAGGCATATATGGAGATAATCATGCCAGGGAGTCACATAGCCCGCTGTGCTTCTACAGAATGGAGGGTGTTACATATAAAGGCAATCATAGTCAATTGCAGCTTCAGTTGCCTTGCAGATAATCCACAGAAAACCTACCTCTTATCTTCATCTTTACGGTTCCGAGTAAAGAATTTCCTATCGTACTAGGAACCACTGGTTAAACATCTGTGCATCTTTAAGGTCATCTTCATCATGACAAGCAGTTGACGACATTGTAGGCTCTAGAGGCAATTGAAGCAAATAATATGGAGATGCTTATTCGGAAAGATTTTTTTTTTAATCAACAAATACATTTGCGCTTTGCACCTCAAGCGATTTACTTGTTAGAAACATATAATGAAGTTTTTGTTTTTATTTAGGGCAATCAATGGCACCAATCAGCATGAAAACTTTTGCACTACCCTAGAATCCACAAAACTGTGACTTCAACTGCAACATTCAATAACATAAGAACCATCACAAATAAAAATAAAAACCAACCGAAAAGGAATCACGAATTCAAGATTCCTTATCTAGGTAGTATCATGAGTAAAAATTAAGTGATAAAATATTGCATCAAGACAGATATACACCATCTTTCAAAACTCTTCTCATAAAAATGTGCTGAGCTTTGAAGGGTAAAGGTAAAAAAAACCTCCTCAAAAGAACTGATCTTCAACTGGGTCTCAAATTCTATGCATTAGCGGTAAATTCCAGCTGAGACGACTAATCAAGAGAAGAAACTGCCAAAAACATTTGTGGCCAATTGTACGGAACATCCACCTAAAATTAAGGGTCATGCTATTAAAGCCTGTGCAAACATGAACTAGCTCCAAAATTCCCTAAGTCTATAAGAATCTAGAGGTTTATTCATTATCAAAAGATAATTAAGATTGTGGACTTTATTACTTCCATGTTAATATGATATGGGCCTATGACGCTTAGTGTAAGTGAGGATTATATGTGCAAACATAGTTCGTACTAGCAGGATGGTTCAATACCACATCCATGAGATTTTTGGAGTAAGTTATAGATAAATCTCAACTTCTGAATTGAAATATATAATTGATGGCCATTTGATGATCCCGATAGCATTGATTAGAAACAATAATATGCAGAAATTAGCTGAGAACAGTGATGGAATGAACTCCATTTCCATACAGTTACATGTTACCAGTTGTAGACCTTTTTTGTCGATATAATACAAATCTTGGTCTTATATTCAGGAGTTTATAGGAATTGTAACTGTGTCCCTAAACTTTATGGAAAAATTAATAGACATTACTAGAAAACTACTAATGACTCTTGAAAGCAGCTCACACCCTCACAGTCAGCACCTTGGATCAAATCCTTGTGATCTTCAAACCAATTAAGCTTAAAGGATTGTGCTCTGCACCGCACCAAGTAAAGCTAGTAGGTAAGGATAAATGCAATTATTCCTTCCTAGGTTGGGTAGATGTGCATGTGTTTCCCCATAGTAGTTTACCACATTATGATTCACAATTTTTGCCAATTACTGTTTATTATGTTTTACAAGTAGGGATTTATTCAAATCGTTCATACACCACTAAGTAATATTTTAAATGACTCACATCTTTTCCATGCAAATGTAATTGCATTGAACTACGAGGGAAATTCATTTGGCCTTTTAGCAAAGCAATTTAGAAAATAAAGCTGTGAAAAGAAAATCTTTAGTAAGCCATTTCCACGATTATTGATGATAGGTTTAAATCGTAGAGCAATAAAGTTCTAAGTTACAAAAAATCGCCAAGTTCGAGTTCTAATTCTTACCTAACACTTCCCCTGAAATTTGAGAAGATGATAACCCTTGAATCCTTTGGATCTTTTGTTTCTGCATCAAAATAAATCCTCATGAAATGATGTAATTGTCGCTGCCCAAAGAAGCAATTAACAACAAAGAGATTGACATTTACTAGTAATAAGGTGACATTTCAGATACATAAAATTGACTGCTAGAATTTCAAGCAATAACCATGTGATTAGTGAAGAAGTTAACAGAGTAAATCACAGCAAGGGCAGAAGAAATCTTTTATCGGGAAAATGGGGGTAAGAGGTGATATTGACTATGAACTAATTATATCCATTTGATAATAATTGGGATAAAGCCAAAAAAAGAGAATTTTATTCAACACATTCATAATTCTCCTCATCAGAAACCGGCATGAACAAATATTTTGATATAAATGCTCATTACGAGTAAAAGACAGTGGGGCATCGCATACTGAAATGGTCTGTAAGAATTTCTATCAGCTTCACTAATTTTGGACTTGGGGCACCATGAGACATGCATTGCTCCATTAAAAGTTTTGCTTTCTTAATCGTCTCATTCTTACTTGCACTTCTTGCAAATGGCCTGCAATGAAAGTGGTGCTAGTATTAATATTCTGCATCAGATAAAAGATCAAAGCATATAGAAGTATAGGAAACATAAAAAATGAAGAATGAAATTACGACCATAAGCTGCAACAATGTTTAATCAGTATCAATGATACTCAGATGAAACATTATCGAGATTATCTGCAGAACTACATTTAACCTTACACGAGTTGAGATAAATAAAGCAGCATCGGTAAATCTCGGATGAACTACCTGGATTATCCCCTAGGGAACTACTGTTAACCCTGACACGAGTCAAAATAATTAAATAATGAACACTAAAAAAACAAGAGAAAAAACTAGCTTAAAGCAAGGATAGCATATTGGTCCAGGAATATCTCTACATAGACAAAGATATATTATTAGACAAGTGCCTGAACATACCCTGATTGCAGCTTATCAGCAAGCATTTCATAAGCTGGCCTTACACCATGGCTGGTAAGTAACTTTCTTATGTGGCACAGGGTGATAAGCATTGCGAAACCTCCTTCAACAACTTTATTTTTTGCTTGATCAAAGCCGCTAGGAGGAGCTTGGCGAAACTTATCCCTCAAGTTGAATAACTCACAAGGGCTCAACTATTAAAACAAAAGATGTGTAAATGCATGCAACCACCTTGGCAAAGGTTAGCCATAAGAAAATAAGAACATCATTGTACCAAGAGAAAAAGAAAGTTATCACATGAATGACTGTACATACATCAAAACATTGAGCAGATAAGTACTGATGTATAGACATTGGACAATAAACCTATGTTTACTTTATGTATGAAATATTATCTATATCGGATAAACCTAACAACCAAGTTTCAATACGTACATCCATGTGATGTAAATAATAAATATATCATCAAAAAAGAACAAAGCTGACATTAAAGGTAAACATCTTTTGTTGATTTATATATATAAAACATACAGAAATGCATTTCATCACCTCAATAAGCGCTGCCAATACCAAGTGACCGCTGCAACAAAGCAAAATAAATAGGCATTTGAAAAGTCTCAAGAACTTCACAAGATGTCATACTCAATCTGCTATACAACCTACATATACCCTTCAAATTTACAAAATAAAGTGCTCATTTTAATGTTGAAAACAGAAGACAGCACTATCCACTTTCTCTTTTGAAACAATGGGATCTCCAAATCATAAAACCAATTAACAAATATGTTGTTTATGGTTTCTCAACCTCGTGGAAGGAAAATCAAAACGAGCACACCAGCAATGAATTTGGTAGATGTATCATAAACTCAGTGATCCACTGTGTAATGATTGTGCTTTGTGCAGTTTCTGGATAGTTTGCTGTTGAGTTACAAATTTCTCCAACAATCCTTTTCTTGTAAACAAAAATTGTGGTATCCTACATCATGTTATTGCTGATGCTTATACCACAGAATATTAGCTTTGTATAACTAAAAGATACATTAGCGTGTATGTTTGTAATGACAAGTACTTCTTTATTTTTAATCTATAGTTCTGGTAAATGGTTTCCCTGCCATCAGGATGACATGTGACTTTTACTGTACTTCTATTCGTGTTATTTTCAGGAAATAAAATATAAGCATAGGTATTGAAGTTAGTCCAAAAGGCAGTCGATTTAAAATCTGACAAGTCAAAGATGCCATTTTTTAGCATTAGCTTGGATAATTTTAATAATTGTGCATGTATTATGTGAACATAGACATCAAAGACATACATATACATTTGAATATGTTTTAAATTAGGAAGTGAATTATTATAATAGAAATTCTCATCTTTTAATATCCATGAAACAAGTTACTTAGTTAATGAAGAAAACAAAATTAATCAAACAGAATTATCATGATCTAATTGCAATAATGTGGCCTAGGCTTCCGTCTAGGAGGACCTAGGCAGTTAGGCCTGCCTAACACATTTTAAAACAGCGTTATATGCTAGCACTAGATATCTCAGAACATCTTGTTGAATGAACTAGTCTTTAGTGATCTTTTATTTCTTTGTCACCAGTTTCCTTGATCTAGATCCAGAATGCACCACAAAGAGGAAATCACGAACTAGATCGAAGTTGGAGGGTTGGATGAAGTTGAATTAGGGAACACTAGACTGACTCTACACAAAAGGTGTAGCTGGGTAATATCAGGGGCTAGAATGGTATGTATGTCATGTGTTATGACTTGAGTCTCTTGACATGAAGAACAGCAGCAAACATCAGAAGTTATAATAAAAAAGAGAATCAAAGACATTACCAATATGTATGTTATGTGTAATCCCCCCCCCCCCGGGCCTCCCTCCCTCCCTCGCTCTCGCTCATGTATAAACTACATTTGACTGCTTTTATAGGGAAACATGCTTTGGAAAATCTGCCAAAAATATATCTCAATTCTTTATAAGCATCAACTATGATAGTTACATTGGCAGGGATATTATAACTACAGAATCAGCGGTATCTGCTATGGATCAATTGCGTACACCCAGATTTACCAAATATTCTCTTTAAAAGAAAATGAAATACAAAAACCTGAAATTCGTCTAGCCATCACCAACCCTAATAAAATAATAAATAAATAAAAACTATTCTGCATCAGATGTTCCTTGTTTAGCTGCAAGAAATGATGCCAGCAATCTTGAAAATTAAAAAAGTAAATGTGCCAGCCTGCATCACTTATTGTATCAAAAGGATTTTTGTCATATTAGAACCCCAAATCTTTGTTAATTCTATGTTAGACCCTCAAAATCTTCATATTTCTATAATTAGACCCCAAATATTCATTTTGTCTGAAATGTGGGTCTTATTTAAAACAATTTAATAGATTTGGGGTTTTATTTGAAACAACTTAATAGATTTGGGTCTTATTTAAAACAACTTAATGGATTTGGTGGTCTAATTGAGACATATGAAGATTCGGGGGTCTATTATAGAATTAATAAAGATTTGGGGGTCTAATATGACAAAAACCTTATAAAAAAAGGGTAAGACACAGGAGAGATGTACACCTTTAACTCAGAACAATTTATTCTCTATGCTGTTATCGTCTAAAATTCATCACATGTTGGCTTCAAATATGAAACTATTAAAAGTGTACTTCTGCCTAATGATTAAAAATTATGAAAAAGATAAAACTTTATTTTAAAAATTTAAAAACTGTACTTCAAAATGTATCACTATGTAGATACTAGTTTTCAATAAATAATCGTTATGCAACAGAAAATATAATTTTAGTCCTAACATATATCCAAAGCAATGTTATACTATCTCCATATCCAGGTTCCAAAGCAAGCTAGTACAAAGAGAGAGACATGCATAATCACCAGACACAAGCATAATACAAGTAAATGCAATGCTTGGAATGTGATGGATTACACAAAAGTCAATACATACTGTTGCGACGTCCCTATAATAGAGCGCTCGATAGGACAAAAGTTGAGCATTGATAGGTTGCATAGCTTCCAACAGGAGATTATTGATGTCAGTAGCGTCCTTTCCCATTTCAACCTAGTGATATTGCAAGAGGATGGCGATTTAATAACAGAAAACAATTTAACGCTTGTATGTCCAAAGGTTTTTTTTTTTCCTTTTACCTACCTCAATCACTTCAATTGTCCTATTGTGCACATATGGGCTGACATCATGATTAGTTTCATTACGATACTCCAAAGTTGAAATGTATAGGTTATCAATGACATTCTGAATCGCCTGCTGTTTTGCTGAGTAAACAGGATTATGGTAAGGAAAGCAGGTCCTAAAGAATTTCAGCAAGCATTGCAATAGAAACTGTGCTTACATCCTGGTGTAGCTGTCAAAGCCAAAATTCTGAACCGCACAGGAACAGACATTAACTGCAGTCAGGAAAAATTCAAAAAGCAACACAGATTTATAAACAAACATCCCAAACTAGGAATACTAGTAGTAGTAGTAATAGTAGTAGTAATAATAATAATAATAATGATAATTAATCCTCTTTCGTCCCAACATCTTAAAAGTTCATCACAAGGAAGAAACAAATCGAATTCCTTTAAATTCAGTCAGTGGTGAGGTTACTAGCCTAAAACATGAAGCTGAGAGCTCAAAAACAACAAAATGTGCTATTGTAGTGATAACTGAGATCAAGAGACATGCCTCGCGAACTGCAACACAGTATGAATAGTTTCCGGTAGCTCGATGAGCTTCATCAATGACCAAGCAAACAATTTGTTTCACTAAGCATATGCCTGCAGAAGAACAGATATAAATGGTATCAACAAAAGAGTTTGCGTGTGTGTGTGGGGGGGGGGGGGGGGGCCGCAGTCGAGCTGATTAAACAAAAGTATGAAATGAACTCAAGCATTCAATATTAAAGAGAGAAACTGGCAATATTCAGCAAGACATCAAATTTTCAGTCTAGCGATTATGCTAAACGGCAATAGTTTCCAAATTGAGGTAATTTTATCATGTCTAAGATAGTATACTGCTGCAGACCATCATATTAGTTCAAGTGCAGAACAAGTTTGCTTTAACTTTTAAATAGTTTTCAACTGTATGATTGTCCCACTGAATACAACACAGACATTTCATTTGATATTTGTTAGGAGAGCAAACAGGAACAGTTATTTATTTCAGCAGCTGTATGACATGTGGTATGTGCACTTACAAAATGAGTTAGATCAGCTGCAGCAACCAAACACCAGATAGTTCTAAAGTACAGCATCACTTGTTGGTTAATATTGACATATTATGATCTATACTATGTAATGTGATTGAAAACACTTTTATATCCAGAATCCAGATTAAAACCAATATACTATCAACATAGGACAGTGTCCATTATTTTATAGATAGTAAGCATTTCCTTTTGTATGTTTTTGTACAGTTTGACTCAATTGGTACTTTGTAGAATTTAATATGTGATTCACTATTATGGTGAAAAGGAACTTTAAGTAAAAATTTTAGAAGGAAGTTTCAGGAATGAATATGACTTCATGTATACAGTTGAAATCATAATCGTAGCAAGTAGCATTGACCACAGGAAACTTTACTTGTATTTACAGAACCTATGGGAGTTTTTTTTCCCCCTGCACTTGTTATATTTGCACACGGTTTCAAGAATAAATGGGTGACAATTCACAAATATAGAAATAAAGCTACAATGTTAAATTTATGAAACATATAACTTTAGAATTAAGAATCGGAATGAGTTCTTTAGTTACCTGAGTACTTCAAATCGGAAGCCGTACCCGTACCCGACACATACCAGTACCCGTACCGAAACTTATTGGAGTGAAGATATGCATATGTTTATTCAGGCATATACTCAATTATATAATACATGTTTTAATTTAAAACAATCCTCATACATTTCTTGGACGTATACTCTACACTTCACATCTATTTCTTATAAATTGATCTTATGTAAATGAAAAAAACAGTATTGATGTCATGTAAATTATTAATTTTAATACATATAAATATACATAACGTACATATATATAGCCGTGTCCCCATGCCCTAACTTTTACAAATTTGCCGTGTACCATACCCGTATCCATACCCATACCCCTACCCATGCAACTTAGTTCTTCAAATCAATACACCCTCATCAGTGGCATGTATGCAATTTTTAAAAAATGATATCAGCAAGCTTCAAATCGTTGATGTGGGAAAAAAAATTTTAAAAACCTGCAGGTTGCTTACAAGCTGTATTACAGGTGATGTTCTATTTCTTCATGAACCATATGCAAGAGACTGTGACAATGGTTCTGTTTTATTGTATCTTAGTGCAGGAGACAACATTTTTCTGATGTTTAAAAAACTATTCACCAGAATATTGATCTCTAAAACACATCAACCTATATCTTTTACCGGAGTAAGTCCAGATTTGAACAGGATTTGAGTTACTTATGTCACTTACCATGGTGTGCAGCACATCACACACTGCACGTTAGCCAGGATTTGAAGTGTGCAACTACTAAACCACATTTATATCTATCCACCAATGACCCTTTTCAGAAAAAAGGGGGAAATGCAGGCCCTAGCGACCCATATTGTTGAACATGACAACAAGAAAAGCAGAACAGTCCAAAGCAAACTGGTCAGAAGGCCTTGTGGGAACTATGCACGAATTGGAATCTCTTTTGAATTGTATAGAAATGAATCATTTGCTTACAGGTAGCAAGTACGCACTTAGTGCCATGTTTGGATGTTTGAATCGCTAAGATGAGATGAAACCATTATGTGCAGGACATGTATTGTTTCCACTCGAATGCAAATCAAAAAGCAACCAAAGGCCTGAAAGAAAGCTTATTCAGACACATCCAAGCAGTTGTTGGTTATGTGCATTCAGACTGCAGCACGTCACCAGGTACATATGGCTACAGGGCACATGCATTTCAATTCCTAGGGAAAATTTATTGATATATAGAATACAAGATTGGTTTTTTAATGCTTACAGCCTTATAGGTTTTGATATTTGAAAGGCTTTTTGGTATACTTTCTAGAGAAGCGACAAGATGTAAAAATGCATTACAAAGCTTTATATAGCAGCATTGATCTCTAAATTCCTGGGTAACAGATACATACTAAGCACTTTGAGTCCCTAAGACATGATTCTTAAACCTACTTCGTTCTACATTACACAATCTTGGTACTTTTTACATTCTAATCTAATTCCAGAATCTGTAGAGTACCATTAATTTTTCTAGGGTTTGTAAATGCATGACTGTAAATCACACAACGAACATCCGGATGAATGCATGCACATGTATACACAGCACACTATGTGCAACATATCACAATCTATTTATTACCAGATTGAATGTCTTTCTCAAGCACCTGCGGAGTCACAAAAAAAACTCTTCTGGTCTTCCAAAAGCTTGAACGTTTCAGAGGGCTCATCTGACCTGTCATATCAATTGCCCTGTCCTGCAATCAGTTTGACGCCATTCTTTACAAAGTAGTCGTAAGAAAATAAAGGATAGCCGCAGGAAGTATAGATACTTCCAATATCTGAGTATTCTGAAATTCTATGTATGTGTATAATACAAGTGCATAGAAGAATTGATACATTCAATACCTGAGGTATTCCAACGATGTTATGGCATGCTTCAATTTGTTGCATGACTAAAGGCCGTGAAGGTGCAGTAAAAACAATTTTACCTGGAAATTTTCCGATATACATTCTAAAGTTAAATTATTCAGAATTCACATCACAGCATTTGAGTGCCATCAAAGTTGACAGAAACATGGTGCACCCCACTTGACCAGTGATAGTGGAGATTTGAATAAAACTGAGACAACCATATGGAATCATCCAGTTGTACAAGAGAAGCAGAAGCAAATAAAATCTTAAAGGAAGATGCAAAAATATGGCCCTTAAGATGTGGCATCATCTGTGCTCATAGGGTGTACTTGTAGCATGATTTTTCCTTTTATCTCTACAAGGAGAGATATAATGAATGCTGTACTTTGTTTTCAATGAAATTTTGGGAAGGCCTTTCTCAACCTATTCTACTTGGAAAAAAAGGTAGGAATAGCACATAACTCCAACAGTCTTACAACAAAAATTAAATAAGCGGAACTCAGTCTCAGCTATATGGTTGTTACTTTTGGTGTTAAGTGCATAGTTTATTATGCTACAAGGATTTCAAGTCAGAAATAGTTTGCACAATACTAAGCATAAAAATCGTTCAACATGTTTGTCACTTGGAAGTAAAAAACTTTAAGCATTTGAAAAATAATATAGCTTTACTCTATTAAATTTTTCAATGAAACAACATGCTTTCCATATGAATGGCCTATGCAAGATACAAATCTAGAAGATGTGTTGAGCAATTAAGCATCTCTATGAGACAAAAAAAAGTGAATCCCATAAAAGCTTAAAAGATATGCACATGAAGGGAAAAACTTTACCTTCAGGGAACCATCTAAAGTAGTTATACATCACAACGGCAGCAATAAGGGTTTTACCAAGGCCTGTTGGTAATGCCACAAGTGTATTTGAAAAGAGAGCAACTTTAGCAATAGCGAATTGATAATCACGGACAGGAACATTAACTGCAGCAAAGAACAAAAGGAAGAAAGTAATGTGAATGTAAGAACTTTCACAGCAAATACAAGTCAAATTTTAACAAATGTCATTTCCTATTTTTATAATCAACCACATCAGTATAAACACTGGTTCTAAGTATGAATTCAAAGTTTGTATATTTACTGATAATCTAAGAGATGAAAAGTTATACAAAAGGTTTGATGGTAGCATAGCATCTTTAGTAAGAACCAGAGGAATTAAATGGCACTTCCTTGGGTGCAGTGCAGTACTTCTCTGTCGATCATATGCATCGGATATGTGTTCACATGGAATGTTTCTCAACCAAAAAGCAGGCAAAAAATGTATTTGCTGAAATGCATTTAAAAATTCTAGGATTCCTGACAGAATAGCTGGCACTATGAACACTTCTCCTAGTAAACAGTTTTTGGATGATAACAAAGGAACTGTTGCCCACTTTAAAGGGAAAAAAAAATATATATGTTATCCAATTATACGATTGTATTTTCTTGCTCCATGAAGTACTTCACCGTAAAGAAAAAAAGGAAAGTTACCAATTTATACAATTGTGTTTATCTTTTAGTACCACAAGGTAATGTACTGATTTGACATACCATTTCATAGATTTGCATTTAGGGGGCCACTAAACTGGGAATCTCCCCACCTCATATGGGGGCAAAACTAACTGTATCCTGTACCAATTGCATACTTACAAGTTACAACCGTAGATTATCAGTTTTCCTGTAGATTATCATTTTTCCTAAATATCAAGGAGAACATCAAAACAGTCGTTTTTCTTGTTGACACAACTTGCTTGTACATGATACATGAGGTGAGATAAAACTCATTGACATATTGCTAATTGTTCAGGATCAGCTTGTATGGATGACCATCCCTCCATGTTGGATCCATCGATGACTTTTACAGCCGTTAGACAAGCAAGCCTGCATATGCAATCTAAATTCAAAACCAGAAAGGCAAAAAAACACAGAAACTTCCACTCTTATGTTATGCGAAGAGAACACATGAAGGACAAGCCATTCTCTGCACTGTCAATGGAATCAAATAAACAATTTTACATCGTGAAATGTTATTATAGACAACTATTATGCCTTCTCTCTGGGCCTTCTGAACTTTCTAGACAAATCAGCATCTCACTAGTCAACATTTAGCTTTAATATAAACCTATCCATTGTATTTATAAGTTTAGATTAAATTTATCTGGAAGCATCATGTGAAGACTACATAAATGCCAATTCTTTGTACTGTATATTAGAATGTTCTGTGATCTATAACCAAGCTTCAAAAGTACTTATTGTTATCGAGAAATTTTAGTATATCCTACAGTTAATCAAATTATGTATGAGATGCCTTCGGGCTCCGTACAATATTCTTGAATCTTGACATGCATCGGACAATTACTATTCCCCAGATACCAATCAAATTAGCCAGTATGATAAGTTGCAACTCACCCATCCTTATCTCTTCTAACATCCTCGGAAAATTTGAAACAGAAGAATGTCAGGCCTTATAACCTTAATGCTTCTAGACATCAGAAATTTGAAACAAAAGAATGTCACGCCTTATTGCCTAAACATTCATAAGTTTCTAGACCTCTCACCACCATATTATATCAGAATTAACTCACGTGACATCGTCAATTGCCACAACTTCTATTACGTCATCAAGTGAGGTCAGCTTACAAGGTACCTCTTAACAGAGTTTCTGCATATGAAACTTTGAATCTTCCTATTTATAGTGGATACAAGAATTTTCGAATGAGTATGCAATTGTATACTAATGCAATATTATTATGCAACAAATCAATCACAGTGTACTAGCAGCTCCTGGAAACTAGTTGCATTCAGTGTGTAAGCAAGAGGACCGATTAGAATTGCAAAGATAATAATTCTCTCCTTCAGGGACCACCTTTGCAAGAGTTTCATTTCTCCAGTATGAAAACTTCTTTCTCTATTCGTGAGAGTTTAGAAACACAATGTTATCTTTAGAATGGATTATGCCCATGGAAGGCATCTCATTAAACAATTAAACAATGCATCGTGTTAATCCTACTGCACTATCATCTATTTGTACCACTTTTTGTTTACCACCCAAGGCTTTGAGACATTTTAAAATCGGGAAATCTCTACAGGAGCAGGTGCTATCAGAGAACAATTAGCCGATTTGGACTTGTGAATTATTCTAGATAATTCATTGGTAGAATGGAAGGAATTAGGAGACAAAGACGCATGGAATTAGCTACTCTTCACTATGTCTCAAATAGAGAAAAGCTGAAAACTTGGCATCAAAGAATGGAAATTTACGCGGATAATGCCAAGTCTGTGCAGCTTCGAGATCAATGCGAACATCAGATTCTCCGCCTTCGGCTCCGGGATTATCATAACCCTCGCAGTCCAATAATGGGGTCTTATTAATACAAGGCCTGCTGCTCTGAGTGCTCCCATTCTTTCGCTTTCGAAAGGCCTCCACAAATTTATCGAGATTCGGCTGATATCCTTTCCCTTTAGGGTTAGGTCTTGGTGCCCTAGGGCACAGCTCGGCCGCCGCCGCCGCCGCCGGCGGCGTTCTGGTGACCGGAGGATCTGCGAGATTGGGCTGATTAGACGCGAGCTCGCACGCGGTGTCGATTTCTCTCACGGCCGCTTCCCAATCGAAATCCTGCAAGTGGATCGAGAATGAGATTTAGGGTTAGGGTTTAGAGGAGAGGGAGCTCGCGAGGGCTTACGTCGTCGTTGTCGACAGCGAAAGATGGCGATGCCATTACATTCGGAGTTTGCTGCCTCGATTGTGCCGATTGATTTCGAGAATATTTGGGAATTGGGGGAAGGGGGGTTTTTTGAACGAGTTGAACAAAACCCTCGACTGAGACCCGATTTTGGCGGCAAAATTTTTTTTTTATTTATTTATTTTCGTTTTTGCTGTCTAGGGGGCGAAATAGGCTGGGCAGTACGCTGTACGCTAGGAAAATGGACTTGGGCCAGATCAGAAGTAAAAGGTGCAGGGGCAAAAAATCCCTCCAAACTTATTTTAATGCGATGTACAAGTCTTTTCGGTGCACATATTGCGTCTTTGAGATAGTCAAACTTAGAGTATTGCTAGCAGGACCCAAAAGTGGGACAGGTCGATAGGACTATACAGGTGGCATGTCTACGTGTCAAATGCAATTATTCGTAATTAATGTCCATTAATACCTGTCAAGGGTGTTTTTGTCACAAAAAGTTTCCATCTAGGCACCAAAATAAAATTTTCATTTCATTCATTCAAATTGTCAACTCCAACCTCTCCTATTCGTCCAACGATACTTTTTTCGACTCTCTTATTCGACTCTCTCACCGCTGCTTTCATCCCATTCCATCTCCGACCTTGATTTCTTTGATGGATACAATCCCTAGTTCACTTGTTTTTTTTTTACTAATTATCAAATAATTAATTCCATAAAAGCAAGATGAATCAAGTGTCTCTACAATGCCATTCTTCTTGGCACTCAGTAATAAAAAGAACTACTGCATATCATAATTTTTTCATAAATAACGTCCAAACTAAACCATTTCATCTTCTACATGAAAATTTTAGGGCCACATAAACTCAACTCTCCACTTCCTCCCCAACTAATTCTTCTCACAAAAACCTGCAGACCAAATCAAGAATTCAACAAATTTCACCATTACCCAACACAACCTTTCATTTTCCAATGGACATCACCACTCCATATCGCCCCATCCAACCGAACCCGAGCCAAACCCGATAAGATGAATTCAAATCCCAAGGAACCCAACAACCAGCAGCAAATTCGTCCTCTACTCTTTGTTGTTCTTTCCCTGAGATCCTTATGAAAGGAAGGAGAAGTGAATTCGGGGAAGATGGAGAAAAATAAATAAAAGAAAATTGGTCTAAACTGAAATTCCAAAAGTACCCTCATTGGGCTGTTCATTTGTCCAGTGTGAAACAAGGGAGAGCGTGATTTATGAGAAAGATTATTGCCACATCAGCTGTCCCATGGGTTTGGTCACATGCTTTGGGTCCAAAAAAATATTATTCTTGAATTAAAGTCGGGTCATGATGCGGGTGGGGAATTTATGAGTTAGGATCTTTTTTTACTACCTTTTACTGATGGAGTTTCAAAGAGGATGATTGATTTTTACTTATCTTTCTTTTTTTTTCTAAGGAGGAACGAAATTAAGAAAGAAGTGGGAGGCTTGGGAATTTGTTTGACACTTCAGAACGTGTGGGCTCTAGTGAGAATGTGAAGGTAGTTTTTATTATATGTTATTTTTTTTCTTCCAATTTTACCCCGTTGAGGAGCTTTAAAGCATTTGCAAGTATTGATGACATTGCTTGAATATTTTGAATTATTGACACATATAGGGATAGAACCAAAAGTCTAGATTTTGTTAAATAATAGTTATAGATATAAAAATTTTGCTTCTACCCCCCTCACTTTAGGCCATGTTTGGATTAAGGGGAATAGGTGAGAAGGAAAGTTAGGAAAAACCATTCACCCCGTTTGGGAATTCTTTAGAGGGTGAAGTGTTCCTCCAAGTTCCCCTAAGTTCATCCCCAGTAATGCAAAAATTGCTCCCCAATTGTAAGGTGGAACTTAGAAGAATGTAATTCAATTTCCCTTCATTTCTATTCTTTATTTTCACCTTAATTTCCCCTACTCCCAATGAAATCCAAACATGTTATCAGTAAACCATGTCCCTTCCCTCCACCCTCAAAATCTTCTCGAGTTCTTGGCCCATTGACCCAATAGTCCATGCATCCACCCCTAACATCTTGCATGTCCCTAAGATATCTTTATCTTTGACTTCTCATCCTTCAATATCCCTTACAAACCAATAAATCATTTATTCTCATTCTCCTCATCCCTTAGAGATTATTCCTTCCAACATTGTTGCCCTATCATGTGATTGTTTCCTCCTCATCCTCAACAGTTATATTGTGTGCCGCTATCATCCACTGCCATCCCTTTATTGATCATGATTCTTAAGCAGTATCTCTCTATTACCACGCTCCGTCACCATCTCTTCCTCCTTTCTCAACCTCTCTCCTTCTCATTCCTCAATTGTTGTTGTCTTACCCTACGCCACCTTCCCTCCTCAACGATGCCATTCGGTAAAGACATGTTGAAGTTAACACGTAAAGCTAACATTTAACCCGTAATAACAATGAACATATGAAAATTAACAGTTAACACCTAAGGTTGACATAAATTATTAAAAGTTAACAAATAACACATAAAAGAGCATAAAATTTATCAAAGTTAACAATTAAATTATGTTTTAAATGTTGACAATAATGATTTATGTTAACTTTATGGATTAACTGTTAATTTTAATGCTTTTATGTTTACTGAAATAGCGAGTAAAAATTTGACGGTTTTCTTGATACTTTTACACCACTCTTATGGTCGGTTTGGATAGAGGAGAGGGTAGGGTATGGGGATGATTGAACTAAACCCACTGGGAGGGAAAGGAGAGGAAGGGAGTGTGATATAACTAATTGTGTTTGGATAGACAACTAATGAATAGAGAAGGAGGCAGAGTGATGAAACTAATTTGTGTTTATTTGGAGCAGAAACTAAGAAGAGAATGGAGCAATTCACTTAAAATCCAACCCCTCCCCTCCCAATCTGTCCACATTAGGAGAGTTAAGAAAGTGAGAAAATTTGCTTATTTTTAACCCTCTCAATCCTTCCTCGCACTTACCAAAAAAATGTAACCAAACACAATTTTAGAATTGTTTGAATTGTTATTCCCCAACTCCTCCCCTCCCCTCCCCTCTTAAAAAAAGCTATCCAAATTATCCAACCAAAGTTGACGATTTGTTGATTTCAGGTTGTTTTTCCCCCAAAATTGATGATTTGAGAGTTAATTTTGCAAATATTGAGATTTAGAGGGTATTATTAAAAAATACATGAAGCAAGGGTTGTATGTAAAAAAAAGGACCATTCTGAAAATACTATCGACTTAATATCAGAAACACCCCTCCAGTAACTTTGAAAATATCAGTACACCCAATTTTAGGGGGTTATCAGAAAACCTCCTTTAACTTTGAAATTTTATCAGAAAACCTCGATAAAAAGCGTCTTTTAAAGGGGTTTTTTCTAATAAAATCCCAAGGTTAAGGGCTTGTTTGGATAAGGGGTAATGAGGGGTAGAGAAAGTTACGGGACACTTTATCCTTGTTTGGTAATAAACTTATGCTAGGTAATGTGGGAGAATGTAAGGTAAAGGTGGGGAGAAAAATCAAGTTTTTGTTCCCCCCCAATTTGAGGTGTAATGAGGGGGAATGAAACTTCTAAAATAAAACAATTATAGAGACTATTTTATCCTCTATCTAATTTCTAACAATAAAATAACGTAGTAGCATGTGAGGATATTATCATAATTTTATATATATTCCATTCCCTTTTCTTTACTTTATTAATCTTTCTAAACGGGTGAAATAAGTTCCCATTAATTCACTCTACTAATTTTCCAAATAAATTTTACCTCTCACATTTCCTTTACTAATTCTCCGTGTTCCCTTAGGGGTGTTAGTCAATCGAACTTTTGAAGCACAATTGGAATAATTATTTAAGTGGGATAATTTTATGCAAGTGGGATATTTTAATAGAACAATCTTTGGATAATTTTTAGAAGTGGGATATTTTGGTAAAATAATGTGGGATAATTTGGAGTAATTAGAAAGTATATAATTATGTATTTTGATAATATGACTCCTTAATTTATATATTTTTGAAGCTTGTGAATATAAATCGATAATTATATAAAACAATATTAATAAATCTTATAAAAGAGTAACTATTACTTAAACTATATATAACCTTATTGTTAATACTTATTACTATCAATAATCATGTAAAGCTGGCCTAGTAATAATCATGAAGTAGTTCATCAAAAATAATAATCTTGAATTATAAATTAATAGTGCAACATACTTGATCATCACAAATACTATAATAATCATGAAGTATAAAACAATTTTAATCATATATAATCATGTGTTACGGCTAAGTCCTTAATTTCCTAAATCAATCTCAAGTTTTTGATCACTTGCTATTAATCTTTCATCTCCATTCTTTTCTCATTCATACTAATTAAATTTAATGCACTTGTTCCCATCTTTATGTTATGCATTACTTATTTATTAAAACTTCTCACAAAACATTGTTGATTCTAGGTAATTATCTATTATTGATTGTGATTTATGTGCATCCATAAAATATTACTTCCTTTTTTAATATCAACCGTTAATTATTCAAAGTTTCCTATATGCATTGCAAGTGCTATTTTGCATATATTTATAATGTATAACAATGCATAATGTATTAGCAATATTCATTTTATTGGACTCAACTATTAATAATTTTTCAACAATTCAAAAGTTCTAGTTTGTTCTCATCTAGTTCTAGGTTGAAAAGTGGAATAATTTGGGGAGAAGAACTCATATTTTTCTATATAGGTAGAACAATTTGTGGGATTCCCAGTTCTAGTTCTTATAGAATTCTACTTGACTAACACCTTAAAAAATTATCCCAATTCTAGTTCTAATTGACTAACACCATAAAAATTTATCCTACGAATTATCCTAGTTCTAATTTTCAATTCTAATTGACTAACCCTCCCCCCCTTACTTCTCTTCACTGGGTCCAAATCCATACAAGCCCTAAAACGGGGTGACACAAGCATTCCTCGCGCTCCGCTCGAGAGTCGTGAGCAATGGCCCTCCGATCTCTCCGCCACCACCACCCCCTCCTCCACCTCCTCCTCCACCTCCTCCTCCACCTCCTCCTCCTCCTCCTCCTCCTCCTCCTCCTCCTCCTCCTCCTCCTCCTCCTCCTCCTCCTCCTCCTCCTCCTCCTCCTCCTCCTCCTCCTCCTCCTCCTCCTCCTCCTCCTCCTCCTCCTCCTCCTCCTCCTCCTCCTCCTCCTCCTCCTCCTCCTCCTCCTCCTCCTCCACCTCCTCGCCTCCTCCCGCCACTTCCCCCAGGCCTGGGCCCACCTCGCCGACACCCACCAGCACCAAAAATCCCAGCTTTCCTCCGACCTCTTTCACATATTCTTCTTCGCTTATTCCAAAGCCAATCTCGCCGCCGACGCCACACGAGCTTTCAACCGAATGCCCGGCTTCGGTTTGCAATCAAACGCCGACGACCTCGACATCTTGCTCTACGCGCTGTGCAAATACGGTCACGTGACCGATGCGCGTGAGTTGTTTCATAGAGTTAAGTCGGATTTCAGCATAACCCAGAAGACGTATAGCATTTTGATGCAGGGCTGTGCGAGGAAAGGGGAGCCGAAGGAGGCAGTTCAACTGTTTGATGAAATGCGCCAACGAGGATGTGAACTTGATGTTGCGGCTTATAATGCTTTGCTGGCTGCTTTGTGTAATGGAGGGGAGATGGAGGAGGCGGAGAGGCGGTTGAAGGAGATGAGGACGGTGCACGGGCTCGACCCGGATGCGGGTACGTACGCAGTTTTCGTTCGCGCGTACTGTGAAGCCGGAGACTCGAGATCTGCGCTTAGAATGCTTGAAAACACGAAGAGGAAGGGTTTGGTGCCAAATGTGTTCACTTATAATTGCGTAATTAGATTGTTATGTGAGAAAGAAGAGAAAGCGGAGGAAGCATACGAGTTGCTCGACGAAATGCTTGAGAGAGGACTAGAACCGGATGTCTGGAGCTACAACAGGATTCTAGCGCTGCACTGTAAACTCCGTGAGGCGAATAAAGCGACGAAGCTGCTAAAGAGAATGGATGAGGCTGGTTGCTTGCCTGATCGGCACACGTACAATATGTTAATCAAGATGTTGATTGGAGTTGGGAGGATTGATAGAGCCATGGAGGTTTGGGATGGAATGGAGGGGAGAGGGTTTTACCCTTCGGCATGTAGTTATGCGGTGATGATACATGGATTGTGTAGGAAGAAGGGGAGAGTGGAGGAGGCGTGTCGATATCTTGAGGCGATGGTTGATGAGGGGGTCCCCCCGTATGATAGTACTTGTGTGTTGTTGAGGAGTGAATTGTTGAGGGTTGGGTTGAGGGAGAGGGTTGAGGTGGTTGTTGATAGGATGAGGAGGAGCTCTTCGTGTAAGATTCAAGAGCTTTCGAGGGTTATGGAGACAGGGAAGGGGATTGAGAAGGAAGAAAAGACTATTTATTGCGAAAATAAAAGAAACTCTGAATGACATGACGATGATTAACTTAATGGAGGAGATAACATTAAACAAAACTGATAGTAGAATAGAATTTATGTAGCCGATACCAAAATTTTAAGATTAATGGTTTTGTTATTGTTGTGTTGTTTTTGTTTGTAACAAGGAACTTTGGTAGGTGTGTGGCCTCCCTCAGGTTTGGCTTGAGTTCCAACCCCAAATAAACCTCGAAGAATATGGGCCCCACGGCCCCCACCTTGTCCCCTCAGGATCTCAGGTTACTAGACGGGGATTCGAACCCTGGCAGTCGAGCTGGGTGGCAGGAAAAATCCCAACCATCTGGGCGCCCCCACTGTGGGTATTATTGTTGTTGTACAGGAAGCTTGGTTTTGTTGTATTCTTGTTGTAATGAATGAGCATAAGCTGGGCATGAAATTTGAAATGTGAAGCACCCCTGTATGTCACCATTTGATGCAGTCTATTTATTTCGAGTGAGGAAGAACGCTTGAAGAATCTACTTCTTTGTTATAAGTTTGTCCACAAACTGTCATGATAAATTGGCTAATGCATTACGTAACAGCACTTTACTCCCCTTCCAACTTTTGATTGCTTATGTTTATTGACATATCTGTTAAATTGTTTCGTTCTTTCTGACATGCATTCTTTGGTTTCAATATTGCTTGGCTATTAGTTTAAGCAATAACGGCGTAATCTTAAGTTTCAATGTTCGCTGCAGATGAAAAACATGTCAAGTATTTTGAAGCAGAAAACGGTTTCCGAGTTTGGGAGTAGAAGTATTTCTTCCTGTCAAAGGATCCTGCCACTATATCGAAACTCAGAAGTTGTTGAGTACCCTGAATGGCCTGATCACGATGTGCCTGAAGATACCAAAGCTGTTGTGGAAATTCTGAAAAGGATGTATCATACCCTAATGTTGTTAGTGAACCTGTAGATACCAAATAGGTATGCATGCTGTTAGTGAAGCTTTTCTGGATATTCTGAGAATAACGTTAACTAAATGTAAAAGTAACATCGATGAGAAGAAATGCCAGTTTGAGAACCCAAAGCAATTACTGAACCTGTAGATGTATTTCGTATCTATTTCCAGTTTCTAGAGTAGTTTGAAATTCTCATTCTACCATATTTTGCAATAGGGAATGAGAATCGAATCGAACATTAATGCTTGCACATATTTTGAATACTGAAACACTTTGTTGCATTTACATGTCTTGTATAATGATTCTTTGAACTGTGACTCAATATTTCTGAGCAACAATTCATTATTGGCTATGCTGCAATTGTTGATGACTTGGAAGACCTCATCACAAGATCTGACCTGCCAGGGTTATTTATTTATTTTCTTACACACAAAAAATTTGAAATTAGTGAACGACAGGATAATCCCACCCATGGAAGCAGTATTTTCCACCTACAACGTGAAGGAAAAGAAAACTAGGGTAGAAACTCACAACAACTAATGAAATTTTTTCAGGAAGTCATTCCTCATAGCTGTACTCAGGGGCGGATCCAAGTGGTGTCCGGGGTGAGCAGCTGCACCCCTGGAAATCTTACTTTTGTAGATCATGTTGAGAGCTTTCTGAAAACATATTATAATAGTGATTCTGATAGCCGAGTCAAAAGTTATGGGCCGTGCAAGTTCACCCCCCAACCCCTCCCCCGCGAAAATTATTCTGGATCTGCCACTGGTTGTACTAATCTAGAAAATCTTTGTTGTTACGTTGGCTTATCCTCTACGAACAGTTTTCTCTTCAACCTTATGATTAAAAAGTTAGTTGCTAATCATCAATTAATACTATACTAATAAAGTTTTAAAAACCTGGTTGCATAGTTTTACCACTTGGCAAATTCTAAAAGCTCTAACATTTAACAACTAATAATTCTTTTTGACTCATTCCTTTTTCACTATCTCATATTAGTCCGCTATCCTCCACATCTTGGAAATTCCTATTCTTCATCTTTCAATTTTCTATAAAACCATTCATTTTGTTCTCTATTTCAAAAAAACCTCTCTTTCCATCTAAAGGTCTAATATACATACAAGAATATTAGATTAATGCTGTCCCAACGGTAATTTGTGTAATATTTTGCAACATTATTTATTACATTTTAATTTGTGTAACATCATTCTTACGCTATTTATTACACGCAATCCCAGACATATTAATTGTACTAAATGCAACCACATGAAGCGACTGTTCTCTCTTTTGGCTGCTTGAGATTATATAGCTTTATTTCAACAGGACTAGATAGGCTTTTGTTGTTCTTTATTAAAGTTGTTTTACTGCGCGAGATAATGATAACAAAAATTGCTGAACTTTAGTAGAAACATGATGAAATTAAAATGCTGGGTAATTTCCAAATTATATATGTTAATAATAGCTGACTGCTACTGTAGATATTGTGAGGAGTTTTCAAAGTCAACAATAGCAGTCATTCTTTTGCCCATGTGTTCAAATTTAGCTACTATTGGTCATGTAGTGTTTGGCGGCGGCCGGGGGGCGGGGGGCGGTGGAGATTTTTATGTTTTTGTCTTGGTAAACAAGAGTCTCTTTCTTTGACCTTCTCTTTATTATGAGGTAAAGGGGAAATTTTATTCGACTGCAGCTTAGAAAACAAAGCTTAATTTAAGAAAATCACTGGAACTTATTATTGTCAACAACTTCATGGTTGTTTCTCATGACTAATTCTTGTAGGCGGTTTGTTTCCATTGACAATTTTTGCTGTGTTTTTGGCTATGCTCAAAGTTCTGGATGCTCTCAGAATTTATGTCTTATGAAAAATTCTCAACATCTGAAGTGAATATATTGTTTATATGTAGAATGGCTCTTGATGGAGATGTCAAATGCAGAACTAGCAGCTTGGCTTTTGACTTTCTTATTAGTCATCAGTATGCAATTATCCTACATTGACAGGTTCTAACAAGTAATTGTACTTTCTACTAATATTGACTTGATCAAAAAAACTTGTTGATTTGGTGTTTATATTCTTTTATACACAATAAGATGCAAGTTCCTATATGATCTAAAGAGAGAAGGCTCTGTGATAAAATTGACCTAGGATTGATATGAGAAAGGAATCAAGTGGACCATGTAATAGTTTATTCTGATCCTATTATGGATTAGATATGGTGCATTCCTAAACTATAGGACGATTGATCTACTTGTGCAATCACTATACTTGAACTACATTGTTTTAATAAATGGATTTTTTTCCTATAAGTATATGCTCCAACTATATTTTTATTACCAAAAAAAAAAAAAGATATTAGCAAATAGTTATAATGGAAATTACAGTTTAGATGATATAATGGCCGGGTTTCTATTCCTAAATTTCTCACACGGTTGCAAGGTTGCATAACTACATTTTCTCACTTTGTAGTTTTATGTATTTGTAAATATTTCTTATTCAACAATCTCTAAAATTTTGCATATAAAGTACTCAAGCGTGATAAATTGAAGGTGTGCTTTTCCTTACCACAAAACAAACTTTTTATTTCATAACTCACAGCGACCTTAATAGATCAAGGAGTTTCTCCGCAGTTTGGTATCAACACAATATCAGAAAAAAAATAATAATAATCTTTTTAGTTGGTCCATCATGACTTATAAGAATCTCTTTTAGCTCAGTTGAGATTCAGCCATATCATTGTATATGATATCTATTATTCTCATTTTAAATATGAAAGTGTTGGAAAATTATAAAAAATAATTACAATAAAGGAGTTATATATAAAAGAATTATTATCAATATGGATCGGGATCATCTTTCATTAGGTGGTAATTGGAGAGTGCCCAATTACCCCAATCCTATTCCTCTATTCCAATTTCAAGAACTGAGATGAAGCCACATAGGATTCTAAATATTATCTTCAAAACCACTATCATCTCTAAAAACGCTATTGTAAAAACCATTATTGTAATAATACAAATCCTAAGTGGCTTCATCTTAACCGTTATAATTTGAATAGAAAGATAAGATTAAGATAATTGAACTCTCTCCCGTTACCACATAATTGAAGAAGATACGAATCCGATTGGACCAAAAAGATTCTATCAATCAGTTGGTATTTGGTAGGGGCATTTAGTTAACCCTAACTACTAACAACAAACAAATTTCAATAGAAAAAGATGGGACGACTTGGCTGTGTTAAAGTTTGACCATCTCTTTCTTCACTACCTATATAAGCCTCTTCCTTATTAAAATAATAGTAAAATAATAACTATATTTATCATCTATTATTATACCTATTTTTTTCCTCCTCTTGGACTCAGTTGTCGCGTGCTGAACAAAAACGGATCCTTCCCCTTTCTCGCCTCTACAAATCAATTGCTGCGGCTATTTTTTTCTTCTGATTTTGGTGAGTTGGGTATCTCCAATTTCTTCATTTTAGCTTGTTTTTCAGCGATTTTAGCTGATGGGTTTTGTTCAACCTGCTGTTTTCTGATTTTGATGGATTGGGTATCTTAAAATTTCCATTTTTCGCAGGGAATTTGTTGATGGGTTGGAGCCCAAGCTGCTGTTTTGTTCAGATTCTCTCTCATACTGTTTGTTATAATTCCCCATAGAGTTTTTAGGCTATTGGTTTTTAGGATAATGGGGGGAATTTGCTCGAGGAGAGCAACTGTAGATAAATCCCCTAGTGATACTACTCTTAATGCTGATGGAATCAAAGAGCATGATCCAATGGAGCCACCATCAGAGGAAATAATGGAGAAGGAGTTTGAAAATCATGGGCCCTTTTCTTGTTCGGACCCGGGTGTTCCGAAGGCAAAGGGACCGCAGTTGTCGAGAGTTCATTCGGAGAGGTCGGCAAAATCTAAGCAAACAACCAAGGCACGTTTCAGCACTTTTGGAAGTTTGATCAATGACATGAAATATAATGATTTGTTTTTGAAGTTCAGCTTGAACTAGCCAAGTTCGTTGCGTGTATTGCTTCATGTTCTCTAGATTTGACTGATGATTTGTTTTGTATCTAAGAGGAAAGCACAAGGTGCATAAGTTTTCATGTAGAGGATTTTCTTAATTTAAATGTTAGTGTTCTAGAAGTAGAATCACCATCATCATTGTTATCTAGGCATTTCTGTTGCTATGGAGTTGACTACACAGCACAGTTTTAGGTTTGTGAAGTTCCAACTTGCTCCTGAAGTTCTAGATTTAATTTCAGAAAACCACCATGAAAGTTGGGGATTTTTGCACGAAACTATTTATCATAGAAAACTACCATGAACTTAGAAAACTGCAGTAAACTATCATAAAATACTGGAAATTGTTGCTACCAGCGTTAATGCCTTTGGATAAAGGTCTAGACTAGCTTTAATTAAATCTATCAACCCTCAAAATTCGTAAGCGTAATATTGAGATATATAAAGTACATACAAATTATTGAAAACATATCACATGCGAAGCACATGACAACTTATTCTACCTGCTACTAGACATGGTAGTTCAGTGAAAAACCTTCATGATAGTTTTCTCTAATAAAAACTTACATGATAGTTTGTGCAAAACATACTGAAGTTCATGATAATTTCATGAAATTTACCGTAATTTCTACGTATTCATAAGTGACATGTTCTTTATTGGTTCTGTATTCTGATATTTTTCAGATTTGCTGCAAATTCATGGCATGTTTCATTTGCAGCTCTCAACCAGAAGACCCAGCATGCTTGATTTATTACTTTATTATGTTTTATACCTTAAAGGGTAATTATGATCTGTAGCTGTACCATGATATATGACCAATTGATCAGGAAAATTGGTAGCAAAACTAGGGGAGGTCCATACAAGAGGTTAGCAATTCTGTTAAAGAGTCTATTGAGAGAGGAAAATTCTGTGAACTCGAATGAATGTTATAGTGCATATAGCTACAACAGCGGATAAAAGTACATATAAACTTTGCAAGAGGACCCAAGTAGTTTTTCTCTGGATTCTGTTTGTTTCAGTCGGTGTTTTTTCGTAATAGCTTATATATTCAACTGCTTTATTGTTTCCAGTTGAAAATCAAGAGTGAAAAATGCTGATACATGTATATCTAACATGTGGAACTACATTTGCTTCTACTTTATGGTATAGCTTAGTATTTATGCCTGTGATCGTTAAATACACTAAGGCCTCATTTGGTACGCGGGAATGAGTGAGAATAGAATATCAATTCTCACTTCTCATTCCTTCCTACCAAACACAACCTCTTTTTTGAAGTTGAAATGCCCATTCCCACTTCTCTGTGGGAATGGGCATTCCCAATGAAATAATAGGGAATGGGTATTCCCACTTAAGTGGGAATCAATAAAATATAAAATTTCAAAATACGTCCATTCCCACTTCATTTTATAAATTGCACCCAAACGTGAGAATGGAAATGAGTATTCCATTCTCACATTACTTCCGTTCCATTCCTTAGTCCATTCCATTCTCATTTCACTCGATTCTCACGTACCAAACGAGGCGTAAGTAGCATTCAATTGTTTTGCAGGTTTCGGAAATGAGCTCACTTTTGGGTCGCGCTGGTACTGTTGGGTTCGGGAAAGCAGTGGATGTTTTGGACACACTTGGTAGTAGCATGACTGGCTTGAACCTCAGCAGTGGTTTCGCATCAGGGACAGCTGTCAAAGAAAACAAAATATCTATTCTGGCCTTTGAGGTTGCTAACACTATAGTTAAAGGTGGCAATCTCGTGCATTCACTTTCAAAAGAAAGCATAAAACATTTGAAAGCAGTGGTTATTCCCTCAGAAGGTGTGCAGCTGCTAATATCTAAAGACATGGATGAGTTATTGCATATAGCTGCATATGACAAGAGGTGCTCGAAGAACACAAACATTTTTTTGGAGGTAAAATTTCACAAGACACCAAGAACTTTGGTCCATTTTTGGATAACCCCCAAACTGTTTGGAAATGTCACTTGACCCCCAAAACTTTTGCATTTTTTGGGAATCTATTTTCAGATAACCCCCAACCTTTTGGGGGTTATCTGAAAAGTTTTGGGGGGTAATTGACATTTCCAAACTTTTTGGGGTTGTCTCAAAATGGCCCAGTCTTCTTGGGGGCTTTGTGAAATTCACCCTTTTTTTGGGATCTATCTTCTCATTTCTTGGAAAAACTTATTGATTTCTGATGTAATTTTGACAGGGAAGAATTGAAAATATTTTCAGGAGAGGTGGTCCGATTTGGTAACCGTTGCAAGGATCCTCAGTGGCACAACCTGGACCGTTACTTTGCCAGGTAAAGAATCAGTTACATAATTTGTGTTTCATGCATCACTTGGCATGCAATTTTATTTTCACTTATTCGCTTCTTAGACTAGAGTCAGAAATTACACCTCAGAAGCATCTGAAAGAAGAAGCAACTGAAGTGATGAAGCAAATGATGACATTGGTCCAGAATACAGCTGTAAGTATCTCCTTTTTCCCATGATCTAAAGCATGAGTCCCTTCTGAATTATAGCATTATATATTTGAAGAAATACTATAATTGTGCATTATCATTTAGATGGTTAACTATATAAGTTAACTGAACTTCACCCAATTTGATATTGTTTCTTCATCTGTTTTTATTACAAGCATTCCTTACATTTTCAGTACACATGCCTTATTAGGTACTTGCACATGATAAATAAATGACCAAATATTTCTGTTGTACCTTGTTCGAGGAAAAATTGTATTCAAGTCTTTTTTACATTCTAGACATTTTATTTTTCAGAGAATTGTCACAATCATTTTCTTTCTTACTGCATATTACTATCTAATGTCGAGATTGTAAACATGATGCTTCTCGACATAATGGGCATTTTTTTTTCTTTTTGTGCTTTCAAATTGTTAGTTAATCAACACATTTATTTTTATATTTTCTCTGACTAACTCTTTCTTGGTTTATTTACGTACTCTTTCCCTTTTAGTAATACATTGCCATATGTTTCTCACGCACCAAGACCATAACTAATCCTTCTCAGAGTCTAGTTAAGGAAGGCTTCTGCTTTTCTTTGAACATAAGAACTTTGATATTAAGAACTTCGTCTTTTTAATACCCATGAACATTCTTCACATACATTTCGGTGTTGTGCCTCTAATGGATACAACAAAGGCTGCATGGTTGAATGACTACAGCTTACTTGAGTTAAAGTGCATGGGGAGTCCTAAGAGAACCATCACCATAGCATAATTGCTGCAATAAGGAGCTTTAGGTGATAGAAATCTAGCATCAATGTGTTATATATTTCAAGTCTGAAATAGTTCTTTTTGGCATTCTAGCATCAATGTGTTATATATTTCAAGTCTGAAGTAGTTCTTTTTGGCACTGCCGCACTGTTACCTTACAATTCCAATGCATCAGTGCTAGAGCAAAACAATATAGCTTAATCATCTCAATGATTATAGAAGAAATTTTAACTGGACATATTTGAGGCCTCTTTTGTTTCTTGGAAGATTTTAATGAGGAAAATATTTAATATTAACTCGTGTATCTTTTACTCTTAGGAGCTGTATCACGAGTTGAATGCTTTGGACAGATTTGAACAAGATTATAAAAGGAAGCTTCAGGAAGAAGAGAATTCAAATGCCGTACAAAGAGGTGTGTATCTGTTTTATTTCATTCCTCTGAAGGTTATCCATTGTTTCATATGCCTTGGACAGCCTTTGATTGCGTGATACTACCTCAATTTAAGAGAGCACTAGTTACTTTTTACCATTGAACTAATTAGCCTTTTATGATTGTACATTCATTTAAATGCTTTGAATTCAAGTCTAATAATGATGACAATATGATCTCATATAATAACGATGACAGTACAACAGCTCGCCTGTTCTGTTTCCTGCATGTACATTGTTTCCACAATTGTGTTATGAAGAAACTTTCACAAGTTATGTTGTAATAAGACAAAACAATCCATCAACACAGTATTGGCCTCATAAGCACCTTTGACAAGCTCTAGGTGGGAAAAAATCATGGTAATAAAGGTACTGGAAAAATAAATAAAGGTGCATGACTAATCCAACTTAGGTTGAAGGAAAGCACTGTTTTTTACTTGCTTGATGATTTTATTGAGATTTTCTTTTTCAGGTGTAACAGAGTAATCATATACTATTACCTTGTCAATAGTTGTTTTACTAAATTTGTTACTGCGATAGTGTTGCGTCAAATCTTTAATTATTAGTATCATCTTTTTTTAGAATATTGTTTCCTGGAATTCAAAACAAATTGAGTAGTGCCTGTATCAATGTGTTTAAGATATATTTTTGTTTTGTACATGATGAAGTTTATTGAATTGAGAAATTTGTTGATTTTAATTTTCGTCAACCATATATTTCTCCATTGATTATAGGTGATAATCTTCAAATTCTAAGGCAAGAGTTGAAGAGCCAAAGGAAACATGTCAAGAGCTTAAAGAAAAAATCTCTGTGGGCAAAGAGTTTAGAGGAGGTGAGTCTTGGTACCTAGTTAAATGTCAAATTGTCTCGTTCTCTGAAGTCCTAACTTTTTTCCGGTGTATTCACAGGTCATAGAGAAGCTTGTAGACATTGTCCACTTCTTACACTTGGAGATTCATGATGCCTTTGGAACTGCTGGTATGTCTTACAGACATTTTTTTTTTCCTTTGAACATGATAAATTGCTCTTGGTAACTCTTTGACCTTTCTTTGGTGAGCATGCAGTATCATCTTCAAATTTCATTTCATGCAAGTGCCATTGTCTTAAAAAATGGTGGCTTAGAAAATGATCTCTAATTGCATTTACAAACCTTTTTCATTTAATATATATGTTATTTGTGGGGTAGCTAGTTAATGTACAGTTGGCACAGGACTAACCCAGTTTTAAGGGAACAAAACCGACATCTAAGGGTGTGTTTGGCAAATGGAGCAAAACTGGGCTAGGAATAGTCCTGGCCCAGTTTTGTTCAAAACTGGTTTTGTTTTGGACCATACCCCCCTTGGTCCAAAACAAAACCAGTTTAAGGACACTATTTGTGCACAAAAAGTTGGGCCAAGTCTAGCCCCAAAAATTGACAAACAAAAACAAACACAAAATTGGGCCAGGTTCAGACCTGGCCCAATTTTAACAACTTGCCAAACACAAGATTATGGTGATAACAAGGAAATTTGACTTTAGGATAACCATCTTTCTTTGCCACAACCACATGCCAAGCCCATAATAAAGTGTGGTAGGTACTCGAAGGCAAAGATTTTCTAGCTTGGTAGAAAAGCTGGGTACATTTTAGTGGGGTTGAACAAATACTGGGTAGGCTGCTGCAGTTTACTATATGTCATATTTTTTAAAGAATTTTTTTTTGGTAGTCTTTATTGAGGCATAACCTAAGGAAGGTGTTTTGTGTATCATTTTCATTTATGATGGGTTCAAACCTGAGACAAATTCTTTATATGGTTATGCACTTCTCCAGGATGATGTAATAATAAGCCAGTGAGGAGATTGCCATATGCTCATCTGATCAGGGAGCTTTCAAATTTCTCTAGACTTGGGTAGTTGGGTTAGTCTTGACAATTGAGAAATATTTAAGATCTGCTGTAGTAACTCGCTTTCTTTCCTCAGCCGTAATATAAGCAAATCTCCAAATAGAGACTATTCCCCAATTAGTGTTTTTCAAACCTATTCAAGGAAAATGAAGTAATGTTGCACTAGCATTTGCAACTTTGAGCTGAGGCAACCAGATGTTCAAAACTAGCTGATGCATTAGACTTTATCTTAAGGATTGGAACAGTAGTGAATATGTGAGTATTTTGACAAGTTCTGTGAAGTTGGAAAATTTTCATATTGTCATTATCAAATCCTTTCCTATTAAAATTTGGTGACTATGAAGTGTAGGGGTCTATAATATATGTTTAGTAGCTCCATCACTTCAATCCTTTAAATTTCTGCCATATCCCTAGTTGGCAACAGAAAGCCATAATTCCTAGAAAACCAATTAGTATTGTGTAATTTAAGCTCTCGTGTTAAGGGGCAACATGAAAGAGCCGAGAAGGAGGCAAAAGTTGATATATTTGCCATAGGGAAATACATAAGTCAGAGTGAAACAGAGCACCTTAACCTGCATTGCTGATACTTTTAGTGTAAAAATTGGATTTTTTAAATTGCAAGGCTTGAACGAAATCATTTGTTTGACAATTATGATGATAATTTGACAAGTTAAATCAGACTGAAGTAAGTTTTTTAATTTGTCACAGTATTCATTTTCTTTTCCTCTTTGACCATTTATTGTATAATTCACTTTCTTTATTTTGTGACTCATTTGGAGTAAATTGTAGATGGAGATCAACCTGTGAGGAAATCCGTCAACGTGCACCAAAGATTAGGTTCCAGTGGCCTCGCATTGCACTATGCAAATATTATCAGTCAAATTGATACTCTTGTAAGTTCCACTCTTGTTCTTCCGTTTCATATGTTTTTTTCTTGGTTCTTATTTTTTTTCGCTTAGTCTTTGTGTTGTGATACTTTCTTAAATTTGTGGCATTGGAAGCCTTCTAATATTCAGATTTTTGAAATTAAGAACTCGTAGTTTTCTGCAACATGGAAGCTACTGAGGCCATCATTTTCTCTAGATATTCTTATGGTACTATAGTCTCTGTATTAGCCTAAAGTGTGGTTGAATAGTCTTGCTATCATAGACTTCGAGCAGAAGTGTGAAGTTTTAGTATTTTGTAAGGTATTGATTTGATTGATGCACCACCTCAAGAATCTTGCCACTGTTCTACAATTGGACTGCTACTATAATTCCTTACTTAAATATAATTTTTCATTCTCCTATCGTTTGAGCATCTCTCTTTATGCCTTAGCGAATTTTTTATTATTAAGATTTCCTTCTAGGTGTACCATTAAAACTTTTTGTCACTACATTTAGGTAACTCGGTCAAGTTCTGTGCCTTCAAATACGAGGGATTCATTGTATCAAGGATTGCCCCCAAGAGTAAAATCTGCCTTGCGCTCCAGATTGCAATCGTTCCAGGTCAAGGAAGAGGTACACGGATTTGTACCCTATTTTATTTCACTCGATATTCAAGAGTGAGGACTAATCTGATGAGACTGCCTTCATATACTTAGCATTCTTAGCTTACTTTCAACTTTTTCTTTACTCTTTGTGCTCATGTAGCTCACTGTCCCTCAAATCAAAGCTGAGATGGAGAAATCACTGCAATGGCTAGTTCCAATTGCCAATAACACTGCCAAGTAACTCATCTACACTAATTGAAACATCTCATCAAGTTAAAGGTTTTAATTTCTGTGTTCTAATTGTTGTTTCTTCGTCAGGGCACATCATGGCTTTGGTTGGGTTGGAGAATGGGCAAACACAGGGTCAGTTGCTATTTCCTTTTTTCGTTGTTTTCCTCTAGAAGAAAATGGTCATTCATTTATGAGGTTAATGATTCTGTCATATACAATGATGGAACTCAATCTCAACCAAGTGTGGTTCTGAAGGTTTATTTCTCCCCTTTACGCACTTGGTTGAGATTGAACCACATCATTCTCATATGAGAGAATCCTCTCATATGCCAAGGGTATACCCATTATTCTCTTCATTTATATACTTAATACGTTTTTATTATTTTAAGAAAGTTAGCTGCTTAGTCCCGAGAATGACTATTTTCCTCAGTAACTGCATTGTCCATGTTCCTACTTCTTTCTTCTCACTCTCCGTAACTCATGTGATGTGCACCAGTCTCAATTTCCTGTTTGGTGTATTCAATAGCTGTCTGTGTATATCCTTCAAATAGGTTAACTTTTCGACTTGCTATAATGAGAGTCCAAGCCCGTGTCTGATACTACCTTAAAAGAAGCAACATGTTTGAGGCAAAATTGTTTGCTTTATCTTAAAGTCCCTATTCACTCACCAAACTCTGAAGTTGTGGGAGGTATGAAGGTGATAATATTATTCTCTGACATACTCCCACATGTTGAGTGCCCTTTTCATAGGCTGAAACCTGGACTCATAATATCTTTTTATATACATCCGCAACCAGTACCATCTTAAAAGTTCCTCCCAATGCACCAAAAGCAAAACTCCAGAGTTGCAGTGAGGTTTGGGTTATATAAGTTTATACTAACATGCCTCTGCAGATTGATGGCCATTTTCATGGATGAAACCTGGACCCACACAACGATATGTTATTATTTAAATCCACTTGAAATGGCCTGTGAGATTTGAACTCGGTTTCTCGTACTATCTTAAAGTTCCTTCCGTTGCACCAAAACTCCGGAGATGTGGTAATGGCTTAGGGTTATAATTTTATACCCTAATAAAGTTTAGACATGCACAGGTTCCATTGAGAGCAAATCTTTATAGTACACGGTGCGATCCATAAAATCCAACCAGTCTATTGGATATGGACTCAAACACTGATAAATGGGGAACACAGTATGATATATCTATTACAGTGAATATACCGATACAACCTTGTTTTTTTTCATTGGCAACTTATCTTATATTGTGGTCTTTCTCTGTTTTCAGGATCGACTTAACCCAAAGTCCAGGCGGAGCCACTGATTTGAGTCGTCTAGAAACTCTATACCACGCTGACAAGGAAAAGACCGAGACTTTCATACTTGACTTGGTTATATGGCTTCACCATCTCATTAGTCAATCTAGAACCAGCAATGGAGGCATGAGATCTCCTATAAAGTCCCCAATCCGATCTCCCACAGAGAAAAACTCAACCATCTCTTTCACTACAAACAAATCAAGAACTCGACTGCCAATGCTCTCTAAAGAAGACCAAGATATGCTGAGAGATGTCAGCAACTGGAAGCACACCCCAGGGATAAGCAAGAGCCAGGAGTTTGCCACGGGCAACGCACTTGCGAGCAAGGAGATCAAGCTGAGCAAGAGCAGCAGTCATTCGCCGATGACTGAGCCCATGGTGAAGGATTTGCCCTCAACGAGGAGGCCAGCTGCGGTCCCCTTTGTTGATTTTGACATTGATAGGATTAAAGGTTTGGATGTTATTGATAGAGTTGACACTTTGAGGAATCTTTGAATTCTATGTTGAATCTTTGTGTATGATAAGGATTGAGTGGTAGGAGATAAAATTTTTTTTTTTTTTGGCCCCTGTTATGTTTTGTATGTAATGATGTGGAAGATAATTGTTTGGGTAGATTGTATTATATGTGGATAGTTGTTGTCTATTTATGCATAAGGTTCACGGAAAGGGAGGAATTAGGTAAGCATTGTTTATCAACCGAACTCGTGTTGTGCTTGAATTGTCTTTTTATTTATGGATGTGGTGTGCAGGACTATGTTAACAATCTACTTTTGCCCCTCGACTTCTTCATTTTAAACTAAAAATTGGAGTATGAATACTATTAGGGCTCGTATGGTATGAGGTTAAAGAAATTAGGGTTAAATTTTAATATGGTAATTATTACCCTAGAAAAATTAGCGGGAAACATTCCTATGTTTGGTATAAATTTTCAATAAGGATAAAACTTAACCTAAGACGAATCTCTCCACTCTCAACCCAAAATATTTAAAACAATTTACAAAAACACTCTCATAATTCATAACATACAAATAACACTAAAATTTCAAACCTTATGAACAGCCCCCTAGAAATTTTGGGATTTGCAGAAAACACCTTGAAACTTTTAAAAATTGCACAAAAGACTTTAAAATTCAAAATTTACAAAAAAGCCTAAAATTTCAAAACAAATAGAGTACACAGAAAATCTAAGAATTACAAATAGCTCCTAACTATTTTTAAATTTGCAAAACACACCCTAAAACTTTTAAAAGTTGCAAAAACACCCTCAAAAATATAAAAGTTACAGAAAAATCTTCAAACCTACAAATAGTAAATTGAAAACTAGGATTACAAATAGCCCCCCCAAAATTTTGGAATTTACAGAAACACCCTAAAACTTTCAAAAGTTGCAAAAAACACCTTCTAAATTTGAAATTTACAAAAAATACCATGAGAATTTCAAACCTACAATCATTATGGTGAAAATATAGGAATTACAAGCAGCCCCTAAAAATTTTGACTTTGAGAAAACACCCTAAAAGTTTTTAAAATTGCTAAAACTGCCTCAAAAATTGAAATTAAAAGAAAACACCTCTCTATAATTTTTTATCTTTTCAGGTTGTTTCTTGTAAATGTCAAAAATTTTAGGGTGTTTTTTGCAAATTTGAAAGTTTTAGGGTGTTGTTTTCCAAATTCCAAAATTTTCAAGGGGCTGTTTGTAATCCTAGATTTTCAATTTATTGTTTTTAGGTTAAAAATTTTCAAGGAGTTTCTAGAAAATTTTGCATTTGGGGTGTTTTTTGCAACTTTTAAAAGTTTTAGGGTGTCTTTTGCAAATAAAAAAATTTGCGGGGGCTAGTTGTAATTCTTAGATTTTTCAGTGTACTGTTCTTGGTTTGATGTTTCTAGGCTCTTTTGCAAATTTTGAATTTTTGAGGGTATTTTTGTAAGTTTTAAAGTTTGGGGTATTTATGCAAATCCCAAAATTTTAGGGGCTATTTGTAATTCTAAGATTTTCAATGTACTATTTGTAGATTTGAAATATTTACAGATTGTTTTGTGAATTTTGAATTTTTGAGGGTGTTTATTGCAACTTTGAAAGTTTTAGGGTATTTTACGCAAATTCTAAAATTTTAGGGGCTGTTTGAGTTCATAGATTTTCGGTGTTCTGTTTTAGGTTTCAAATTTATAAATTTTTTCTGTAAGTTTTAAATATTTGAGGTGTTTTTTGCCAAGGTTTAAAAGTTTTAGGGTGTTTTTCATTTCAAATTTAAAACTTATTAGGGGCTCTTTGTAAGTCTTAATTTTCAGTTTATTGTTTAATGTTTAAAATTTTCAGTTTTTAAATATATAATTTTAATGGTGTTTTTACAAGTTTTAAAAGTTTTAGGGTGTTTTTGCAACTTTTAAAAGTTTTAGGGTGTCTTTGCAAATAAAAAATTTATGGGGCTAGTTGTAATTTTAGATTTTTCAGTGTACTGTTCTTGGTTTGATGTTTCTAGGCTCTTTTTGCAAATTTTGAATTTTTGAGGGTATTTTTTGTAAGTTTTTAAAGTTTGGGGTATTTATGCAAATCCCAAAATTTTTAGGGGGCTATTTGTAATTCTAAGATTTTCAATGTACTATTTGTAGATTTGAAATATTTACAGATTGTTTTGTGAATTTTGAATTTTTGAGGGTGTTTATTGCAACTTTGAAAGTTTAGGGTATTTTCTGCAAATTCTAAAATTTTAGGGGGCTGTTTGCAGTTCATAGATTTTCGGTGTTCTGTTTTAGGTTTCAAATTTATAAATTTTTTCTGTAAGTTTTAAATATTTGAGGTGTTTTTTTGCCAAGGTTTAAAAGTTTTAGGGTGTTTTTTCATTTCAAATTTAAAACTTATTAGGGGCTCTTTGTAAGTCTTAATTTTCAGTTTATTGTTTAATGTTTAAAATTTTCAGTTTTTAAATATATAATTTTAATGGTGTTTTTACAAGTTTTAAAGTTTTAGGGTGTTTTTGCAAATTCTAAAACTTTTGGCGAGGGTTGTATTTCCCCGATTTTCATTATAATGTTTTAGATTTGAAATTTTCGGTTTGTTTTTTTTTATTTGGTTTTGATTTGTGTTTTTGTAATTTTCAAAATTTCAGGGTGTTTTCTATAAATTTGAAAATTTGCAGGGCGCTTCTTGTAAAGTTTGAAATTTTCAGTGTTATTTGTATGTTTTGAATTTTTAGGATGTCTTTACAATTTTTGAAATTTTTGAGGGTTTTTTTATAGTTTTGGAATTGTTGGGGTTGTTTGTAATTTTCTATTTACAAGGATATTTGTAATTTTTTATTTTTGGGGCTTTTGGTAAGTTTTGAAACTTTTTGGGGTTATATATAATTGCACATGGTTAAATGATTCAAGCCTAAATTTTCTCCCCTTTTTATCTTCCCCCTTCACTTGGTGAAAGTTTATTCTCATATGTGGTTAAACTTTTAACCTTGGTGAAATTTTAACATGATAATAAACATGGTTAAAGTTAAAAGAAATTTTATCAGGATAAAGTTTAAACTCCTTTACCCTTTTAACAAACAAGGCCTTAGAATAGTGGCCTGCATGCGAACTAATTGTTTCTGAGTCCTACAAAGGATGTAGAGGGAGCAATAACAATATTTGTTTCTGAGGCATATGAAGGAATGTAGGGGGCAGTTCGAATGTTCCCACTGTCTTTTGTAATGACTCAGAACAATCTGCTCGCATGCACACTAACAAAATTTCTGTTCTAAAATGTTAGTTGAATCGTTAAATTGATACTTGACAATATAAATAAATGCATCTATTGCTATCCATGGACTTTGTCAAGTGAAATTGTGTGATTCAGGTATCTTTCAGGAAGATCTAAAGCACAAGAAGCTTAGGCCAGATATGTAGCAACTAAGTAAAATTTTGTAATCAGTGCTAAACAAATAATTCATAGCATCATTATGCATCCCACCGGCATCAACTTTGGTGCTGAGCCACTCCAAGGTGCTAGGATCCTGGGATGCTTTCTCCATCAGCAAAAGAATAACGGAAAGAATAAATAAAAAAAACCCCACTTGATCTTGAGATGCTTGTCTAGATCTTTTTCGGATTTCAATCATTTGGAATATAATCTTTATAGGGTTTTTAGATATTGTTCCCTTAAATCTTCAATAATTGCATATTAGTCCCTCAAATTTTGGAGATTGCATATCACTCCCTCAAATCTTATAGGTTTTGCAAAATAGTCCTTCTAGTTAATACACGTTAGATTTAAGGAGAATATTCCGTCAAATCTAATGGTTGGAGGCAAAATGACCGTTTTATCATTCTATTATGTTTCCAAACTCATTTCTTAATGGTTTTAAATCCAATACCTGCTTAAAAAAAACTCAAATCCACTTAATTTCTTCTTCTCCAATGGCTAGAAAAGAACCCTAACCCAAAGTTCAGCTTCACAAAAGTTTGATACATTAGAGAGAGTGGCAGTTTGGTACTTGCAGATGTTGGGTTAGGAGTTAACCCAACATTGGTTAGGTTTTTTCGCTGAAAAACTAATAGAGGGACCATTTTACAAGACCCTATAGGATTTAAGGGACTAATATGTAATTTTCAAGATTTGAGGGACCAATATGCAACTATTGAACATTTAAGGGACTCATATCTGAAAAACCCATCTTTATTATTTATTGTGGATAATAGCTCATAAGGTTAGGCATTTTCAGGAATCTACATACAATTTGAATTTTGTTCTGAGTAAATTTCTGAGTTGAAGTTTCACCATTTTTTAGTCTTTCATACCATCATCTTCAGAATTTTAGAAATAGAACTCTACAAAGGGGCATCAATGCACAAGACTCTGACCATTGTAGGTTTTGGAGAGAGTTAGATGTACGCACAAACAGAACCTCGAAGATGACAAAATATATCACTTTAAAACAAGTTCTTTGCTTGAATGATTTTTTTTCCTTTTTCTTTTTTTTTTCTTCCTTTTTTGAGACAATTTCTTTGCTTGGATGATATCCAAAGTATCAGAGGTCATATCTATCAAAAGAATATCATGTCATTATGTCAATATATACTTAATCTAAGAAGTCAAAAATTTAGAAAAAGTGATTCTTAGTCCGTATGGATTTTATCAAAACCATCTTTATAGGAGTGAGGATGTTTTACACAGTGCATTGCGCTAGTGTTAAATGAGAGGATTGAAATCCGATTCAAAATTTTCAGGTTGAATCCTTACCATGTCCGACGATGTATTACTAAATATATGTCCATGAAATAGATCAGCTTTCATACATATCATTGAGGAGCCAAACACGATATACCTGATAAAGATGTATGTATATTTTAACTTTCTTAGCTTTAATTAAATCAATTATTTTCTTTCTAAACACTCATTTTATAGAAAATGTTATTCAAAAGTCAATATGGAAAAGAAACCCTCAGAAATGTAGAACAAAGACAAAATATATATCCTTCAATAATACACATTGCATAAAGTGAGTGAGTGATTCTTTAGATGAACCTGGGACCATATTGTTGTATCTTTATAAGCATGATTAATCCAAAGAGATAAACATAATAAGAGAGAGCGAAGCAATACGAATCCATAAAAATCAACCGGGTTTTAGATCTTCTAATCTTGAGAGTTTCTATAGCCTAATTTCTCTAGATGGGGTGAAGAGAATTAGAGAACGTAACCCTAGATTAGGGACCATAACCCCATATATATAGGTGTTGTATTTTTACAATTTGGCCCCTCATCAAATTGTAATTACAACCTGGTATCTGCACATTTAGCCCATAATTTATTTAAATACCCATTAACCAATTGATTGATCACTTTAGTGGGTTAGCCTTAAGTATAACACTACACATTAATGTAACATATGTGCCCACAATTAGATTTAATTAGATTTAAATCTAACAATCTCCCACTTGGGCACCATATGTTTCCTTGAAAATGTGTATAACCTTATGAGCTCAAAATTGCTATCAGTGATAAGGGTATCTCCAAACAATCTCGTCCATTGACTATATCAATATAGGATCAAAGCGGTCTTCGTCACATTTATCGTGACTAAACCCATCAATGGTCACATATACTAATACAGTCAAATGACATAGATCAATTATGGATGTGCAGCATGAAAATTGCATACAATGTGATCTGTCTATGTCTATTTTCAACTGGTCCTACCTTAAACTTTAGTGAGGTCATCCTCAAACATAATGTAGCAGAGTGTATAATCCGAATACTTTATTCTGATCAGAAAATAACCAACCATAATTATGTCCAAAATACACATAAAGCAATAAAGTTAAAAAACTCCCACTAAAATATGATATCCTCAAATATTACAACACCCATATGAGCAGTGTGCCCATGAAAGACCTTGGGTGGTAATCCTTTAGTAAGAGGATCGGCTATCATGGAGTTTGTTCCAATATGCTTTATGGATATCTGACCACTCTGTACCCTTTCTTTCACAACTAGGAACTTAATGTCAATATGTTTTGACTTAGTTGAGCTCCTGTTGTTATTGGAATACATTACTGCTGATTTATTATCACAAAATAACTTTAGTGGTCTTTCAATATTTTCCGCACGCGCAATAAGTGACAAAATTTCGCAACCATATTCCATGATTGATGCCTCATAGCAAGCTACAAATTCGCCGCCATAGTGGAAGAAGCTACAAGTGTCTGTTTGACACTTTTCCATGATATAGCTCCTCCACTAACATATAAATATAGCTCGATGTAGACTTTCGCTATCTTGGCATCCAAAGAAAATCGTAATCGAGTATCCAATGACCTCCAACCGTTCGATTTCGTATGTGAGCATATAATCTTTTGTTTTCTCAAGATACCTCATAACCCTTTTGATCGCTATCCAATGATCCATACGGGGTTGCTTAAGTATCCGCCTAACATACCAACAATGTACGCATATCCGGACGCCAGACACACTGAAGCATACATTAGACTCCCTACGGTGAAGCATAGGAATCTTCGCATTTCTGAATTTCAAGGTTACTTTTAGGGCACCGATTGAGACTGAATTTGTCTCCTTTAGCAACAGGGTGTCACACAGTGCGCAATCTTACATGCCAAACCTTTTGAGTACTTTATCGATATAGCTTTTGTGATAATCCAAGTATACCTTGAGAACGATCTCGATGTATCCGATTCCTAATATAAAGAGGCGCCCCAAGATCTTTCATCTCAAAATTCTTTGATAGAAATCTCTTGGTTTCGTGCAACATGCCTATATCATTAGTGGCAAGCAATATGTCATCGACATACGTAACTTAAAAATATACTTACTCCCACTAGACTTTTGATATACACAGTCATCAACAATATTCATCTCAAAGCCAAACGAGATAATTATTTGTTGAAACTTGTAATACCATTGACGAGGAGCTTGCTTGAGTCCATAAATGGATTTCCTTAATTTACAAACCATATTCTTTGGATCCCCTGACACAAAGTTTTCTGGTTGTACCATATAAATCATCTCATCAATGTCCCCATTGAGAAATACAGTCTTAACATCCATTTGATGTAACTCAAGATTGAAATGAGCAACAAGTGCCATGATTGTTCTAAAAGAGTCTTTCGATGAAACTGGAGAGAAAGTCTCTGTGTAATCAATACCTTCCTTTTGAGTATAGCCTTTTGCTACAAGACGTGCCTTATACCTCTCCACATTACCATTTGCATCCCGCTTGGTTTTAAATATCCATTTACAACCAATTGGTTTTGCACCTTCTGGTAATGGAGTAAGTTCCCAAACCTTATTGTCTTGCATAGACTTGTACTCCTCATTCATGGCATCAATCCACTTTTGAGAGTTAGAACTTTTCATGGCATGATGAAAGTTGATTGGATCATCTTCCATCATTCCATTATTTTCCTCATGTTCTTGGAGAAATACAATATAATCATCCGGAATAGCATTTCTCTTTTCTCTCATAGATCTCCTTAATGGCACTGGTTCTTGAGGTTGTTGAGTTTGTTCTTCTGAAATAGGGAGTTGTTCAACATTGTCTTCTTGAGGTTCCGGATTCATTTCTTGAACAATAACAGGTATAGGAATTTGAATATTGTCAGAAATGACAGTATGGATTGGATTTGATGCCAATTCCTCCTCAAAAGCAATGTCTCTAACCTTATTTCTCCCTCCAAACTCAACATCCTCAAAGAATGTTGCTGTTCCCGTCTCAAAAATAGTCCTGAGTGTGGGATCATAAAATTTGTAGCCCCTAGAGCGTTCAGAATACCCAATAAAGTAGCTGCTAACTGTTTTGGAGTCCAATTTCTTTTCATTTGGCCTATAAGGCCTTGCCTCAGCTGGACATCCCCAAATATGTAAGTGCTTTAAACTGGGCTTTCGACCAGTCCAAAGCTCATAAGGTGTTTTAGCAACCGCTTTACTTGGTACTCTGTTTAGAATGTAAGCTGCTGTCTTTAGTGCTTCTCCCCAGAGTGACTCTGGTAAAGAAGAATGAGCAATCATACTTCTTACAATATCCTTAAGAGTCCTATTTCGTCTTTCAGCTACACCATTCATGCTAGGTGATCCTAGCATGGTGTACTGTGGGACAATACCGTATTCCTCTAGGTATCTAGCAAATGGTCTGGCGTTGTTCACGAACCATCATATCTCAGAGTACTCACCACCACGATCAGATCTAACGGTTTTAATCTTTTTATTTAGTTGGTTTTCAACTGATTTGAACACGTCCAGAGACTCAGATTTCTCATGAATGAGATATAGGTACCCATAACGTGAGTAATCGTCTATGAATGATATAAAATATTGTTGACCATTCGAGGATGCCGTAGGGAATGGCCCATAAATATCTGTATGTATCAATTCTAAGGCATGATGAAAGTTGATTGGATCATCTTCCATCATTCCATTATTTTCCTCATGTTCTTGGAGAAATACAATATAATCATCCGAATAGCATTTCTTTTCTCTCATAGATCTCCTTAATGGCACTGGTTCTTGAGGTTGTTGAGTTTGTTCTTCTGAAATAGGGAGTTGTTCAACATTGTCTTCTTGAGGTTCCTGATTCATTTCTTGAACAATAAATGTATAGGAATTTGAATATTGTCGAAATGACAAGATGGATTGGATTTGATGCCAATTCCTCCTCAAAAGCAATGTCTCTAACCTTATTTCTCCTCCAAACTCAACATCCTCAAAGAATGTTGTCGCTCCCGCCTCAAAAATAGTCCTGAGTGTGGGATCATAAAATTTGTAGCCCCTAGAGCGTTCAGAATACCCAATAAAGTAGCTGCTAACTGTTTTGGAGTCCAATTTCTTTTCATTTGGCCTATAAGGCCTTGCCTCAGCTGGACATCCCCAAATATGTAAGTGCTTTAAACTGGGCTTTCGACCAGTCCAAAGCTCATAAGGTGTTTTAGCAACAGCCTTTACTTGGTACTGCTTAGAATGTAAGCTGCGTCTTTAGTGCTTCTCCCCAGAGTGACTCTGGTAAAGAAGAATGAGCAATCATACTTCTTACAATATCCTTAAGAGTCCTATTTCGTCTTTCAGCTACACCATTCATGCTAGGTGATCCTAGCATGGTGTACTGTGGGACAATACCGTATTCCTCTAGGTATCTAGCAAATGGTCCTGGGCGTTGTTCACCTGAACCATCATATCTGCCGTAGTACTCACCACCACGATCAGATCTAACGGTTTTAATCTTTTTATTTAGTTGGTTTTCAACTGATTTGAACACGTCCAGAGACTCAGATTTCTCATGAATGAGATATAGGTACCCATAACGTGAGTAATCGTCTATGAATGATATAAAATATTGTTGACCATTCCAGGATGCCGTAGGGAATGGCCCATAAATATCTGTATGTATCAATTCTAAGACATCTGAAGATCTGTTGGCACCTAATCTCTTAACTTTGGTCTGTTTTCCCTTGATACAGTCAATGCATACATCAAAGTCTGTAAAATCAAGGGAATTCAAAATGCCATCAGACACAAGACGCTCAACTCTACCTTTTGAGATATGACCCAAGCGCTTATGCCATAATGTTGCTGAATTTTCCTTATTTAATTTTCGTTTAGTACCACGTGATTCCACATGCAGGATTTCATTATAAGAAGCAATTGTATCAAGCATATATAGGTTATCGTAAGTACTTAAGAAACCAGTTCCCACTATATTTGAATTTAAAGATAAACTAGCCTGATTATTTCCAAATGAACAATAATAACCTGATTTGTCCAATAAGGGAATAGAAACCAAATTCCGTCTGAAAGACGGTACTACAAAAGTATCTTTCAAATTCAAATAGGAACCAGTTCCTAATAATAACCTAAAGTGCCCTATTGCTTCCACATCTACCGATTGTCCATCGCCCACAAAGATGTGTCTTTCACCATCACTTGGCTTTCGGTAGCTCAGGCAACCCTGCATAGAAACACTTATGTGAGTAGTAGCAGCCGAATCTAACCACCAAGTGTTTCTGGGTACTGAGACTAAATTAACCTCAGAACAGACCAAAGTAAGGAATGTACCCTTCTTGACACGCCAGGCGTGATATTTGGTACAATCTTTCTTTACGTGTCCGGATTTGTTACAGAAGAAACAACCCTGATCATCCTTATGTTGTTTCTTCTGAACTGGACCCTTAGCAGCTTCATTATCATTCTTTCTTTTCTTGACCTTATCCTTAGAGGCATAAGCCAAATGAGCACTTTCAGTCTTATCTTGCTTCAATCTGTCTTCCTCTTGCACACAGTATAAAATGAGCTCATTCAGAGTCCATTTCTCCTTTTAACAGTTATAACTGACCTTAAATTGGTTAAATTGTGCAGGAAGAGACAACAGAACTGTAGGATCGAAAAAGCTTTGTATTGATTGAATTTGAAGAAGGATTACAATCACACTCTCTCGGTTACAGAGGAAGAGAAGATTAATTCGACTTCTCTTTTATATGGGTTCTTGGTGGCGAAAGAAGGCTTCACTCAATGCTCACGTAGAGATCCGCTTTCCGTTGACGATCAGAACGACGCAGTTGATGATTGATGAAGAACTCGATCTTTCTTGTACGCAAGCGTTGAATTTTCCAAAAGTTCCTTTCCCAATAGTCGTCCAAGACTATTTATAACAATTAAGCACACAACTGGTGTGCTATAATCATGGGAACGTGGGTTAATTGCTGTAGTCGTGGGTATAACTGATACCCACGTGGCTGTCGTGGCCTTCGTGGCCTTTGGCTTTGCTGTTATGGCGAGCCTCGAGCTTCGTTAGATGACGAGCTTCGCTCCTCATTGACTGGCTGAACTTTGATTGAATGACGAAGTTCGCTACTTGGGTGAACTTCGGTTTGATAACGAGTTTCGCTGCGTGGCGAACCTCGATTGGATGCATTTATGCATTTTGGTTTGATAGCGAGCTTCGCTGTTGTAGGCGAACCTCGTATGAAATGGTTGAATGGTAAGCTTCGCTGCTGTAGGCAAACCTTGTATGAAATGGTTGGATGGCGAGCTTCGCTGCGTGGCGAACCTCAGTTGAACGTCGAGGCTCACTGCTGTAGGCGAACCTCGGTTGAATGTCGAGTTTCGCTGCTTTAGACGAACCTCGACTAATTGGAGAGCTTCGCTGCTACAGGCGAACTTCGACTGAATGAAGAGCTTCGCTACCATAGGCGAACCTCGTCAGATCCCTGTTGAAGGCGAACTTTGTCAGATCACCGTTGAAGGCGAACTTCGTCAGATCACCGTTGAAAGCGAACTTCGTCCGATCACTGTTGAAAGCGAACTTCGTCAGATCACTGGCGAGCTTCGTCAGATCACTGTTGAGGCGAAGTTCGTTTCTCGTGCGGACCTCGTGTTAAGATCGCACTCCGCTTCAAGTGCGAACCTCGTATTGAGGTCGAGCCTCGCCTTAACGAGTCTCGTTTTGAAGCTTTAACAACTAGGGTGCTCGTGACCCTCGCCGAGAGGATTTTTGATCGCCCATTAAGACCCCTTCAAAGTTTTCAGACTTGAATCAGGTTGTGTGGGGTCTGGAATACTTTGAATTTTTCTAACAGCTATTGGCGAACTTCACATGCTAACCTCGTCAGGAGTTCAGATATGAGGACAAGGCCACGAACCTCGCACTCACCGACCCTTGGCGTTTCGTTTTCGATTTCTCTTTAAATCCGCATCCACGTGGCAAATTAGGGATTAGACTCCTTTCGAGTGACTTGTCACATCCCCAGATCTCGGCCCGCAGATCTTGCCTCGATGATCACGAGAGATGGGTCAGATATCTCGCCGCCGCTGGGTTCTTCGAGACCCTATATATGACAGCGAAAGGCCCCAGAGAGCCGCCCTACTGCTCATCTTCTTCAAGCCACTGATATTCGAATCACTGAGATCTCCTTCAACGCTTGAAGCAATGGCCCCCAAAACCACTACTGGCAAAGGCAAAAGGCCCGGCTGACTTCGGCTCTCCCAACCGCCGGCCCGCCACGTAAAAGACGTAAAGACATCGCCGCCAAGACATGACTTTTATAACCCGCCAGAGTTGATTTCATGACATGATTTTCACTTTGGAGACTAGATCGATTTCAAAGATCATAACTTTCTAATCATAGCTGTTTTAACGAGGCTTGCCTCGCTTGGCTTGATAAACCTCATTGAGGTTCTGATCTTCCGTGATCCCCATGGGGTCTCGTTTTGAAACTCACCGCTTGGCTAAGTTTGATTCTTTAGATGAAGCTCGCTTCGCGAAGTCTCGCCTCTTTGAATGATGAGTCTTGTTTAGCGAGGCTCGCCTTCTGTGGGATGGGTCTCGCTTGGCAGGCTTGTTTTCTCGAAAGATGAGTCTCGCTTTGGCGCAGGCTCGCTTTGTTGGATGAGTCTCGCTGGCGAGGCTCGTTTTCTGAAAGATGAGTCTCGCTTTGGCGAGGCTCGCTTTGTTGGATGAGTCTCGCTTGGCAGGCTTGTTTTCCGAAAGATGAGTCCGCTTTGGCGAGGCTCGCTTTCTTGTTGGATGAGTCTCGCTTTGGCGAGGCTTGTTTTCCGAAAGATGAGTCTCGCTTTGGCGAGGCTCGCTTTCTTATTGATGAGTCTCGCTTGGCGAGGCTCGCTTTCCGAAAGATGAGTCTCGCTGGCGAGGCTCGCTTGTTGGATGAGCCTCGCTTGGCGAGGTTCGCTTGTCGGCGGTTCGCCCATTGATGACGGTTCGCTCTGCTTGACGAGGTTCGCTTCTGAGTGTCTTTGTCCTTTGAAGTAGCGATTTAAATCTTTGAGACTAACTTCTTCTTCTTTCTTTGTGTAGTTGAGCATCCTTCTACCCCCATTCCTCAACGGGTTCTTTCGAGCAAATGGTGCTCAAGAGGCGTAACCCGATTTCTCTCCTCTCGTGAACGCTCCTCGCATTTATGACAGAATCAAGAGGAGTTGAGACTTTTTCAACTTCAACATCCACCTTCAGCGCTGGATTACGGATGCCCTTTGGAGTCTCTAACCGACCACCACAAAGCCTCGCTCTTCGCTTGGAGATGATAATCAAGACCTGATTTGTTGGACTTGGGTTCGCATAAGTGGCTCCGAGTGGTAAACTCACGCTACATGTTCTTGCCCGCAATGGAACGGGATTGCTCACGACCTCCTTAAGAGCCGCTTCTAATCCTCGGAAGATGAATTGGGATCTAACCCCACTCAAGATGGAGTGATGTGGCCACTTCTCTGGGGTGGTGCATGTGGACCGCCATGGTCACCATGTAACCGGTCTACAACCCGGCTTTTCCAGAGGGAGCTTCCTCAGAGGCTTAATCACCGCCGCGCTAACACTTTTGGTCGTGCTTTCCATAAGGCGGAGGGCAATTTCGCCAAAGATTTCCTGACTCGGCCGGTCTCGATGGGGCTCTTCGCAATGGTGGCCTCGATCACCGAATACATTCTAGAAGAATATCGTGACTAATTGGAGAGGTTTGGCCTTAGGGCTCCTATCGTGGCAACTCAACTGGCTTGAGGAACAATTCTCAACAATTCTTTGGGATTTTGGAATTGTATAACTCGATACTCATACCTTCTTCACCCGTGATGGTGAATTGGGGATTGCTTTGCACCGAGATGGTCGAGGTTTCGGCTACCTCATGGCGTGTATCCGTGATGAGGAGTACGTCCCGGGGTATAAAGAGCTGATGGATTTGGAAAAAGATCACCCCCAAGTAGTGGAGACCTATTGGGAAGTGATGTGCCACTATTATATTTGCACATGTAGGCACGGCCGTGCTGATAAGAAGGGGGAAAAGTCCATTAGTCATAATATTTGGGCCCACTACCTCTTTGATGGGTTGGATGATAAGGAGGTATTGTGACCACTCGGTCCTCTTGAGGCGAATACTTTGTCACGGCTTGTGCTTAACAACCTTCCGCTTTCTTATGTGACTTCCACAGACGAGCATGGCTTCCCGGCAGGGATGACGTTTGACACTTATATTTATCAGAGCGGGGAGCCGATTTCTTCCAAGGCGGTGCTAGCAGGCTACCTCATGTTGTGGCTCAAACATATCGTCGTCCCCGCCGGCAGCTTTGATTCATTAGGACCTGATGTGATTTTCCCTGCTGTTTACTTAGCACACGGGCGTCAGTATGCACTTCTTCCTGCCATGATTGCCCGTATCCATTACGGACTGCGGCGTCTTTGCTATACCTTCTGCCATGGAGCTGAGAACCCAAGGGTGGAATTACCGTACGCCTATCTTATGGCGTGGTTCGTCATGCACTGCCCTACTCTCATGGGTACACCTTCTGCTCCTATAGAAGGACAAATCACTCCTTTCATCCAGAGGCTAGAGAACGTCGATTGGACCAAACATTACATGGCTTCAAGGGCGCTCCCGACTATAAGAGTTATTCTTTAACCGTGCCTTCCTCATTTTCCCCGAGTCACTATGGACAAGCTTTGGTGGATGAACCTAATGCTCGTGGTTATACCACTTTGTCACTTGGTCGCTTCCTATGGCTCATGAGCATCCCACGGTATTTTATCTTCCGCTTCGTCCTATATGCGATTGAGCCTTATCTACCCCGCCGCTTTGCCCGTCGGTTTGGGTATGATCAATGCGTTGGTAATCCCAGCTTCAATTACAACCGACGGCCGCGCTTAGTCGGGAGCCGTGGCTTGGTATCGACCGCTGGCGGCGACAGTGCTCATTTTTCTTCCGCAACGAGACCCTCAATCCCGACGACGCTCACAGATTGCAAGTGGCATTGCATGGCAAACGCCAAATTCCGTGCTTCAATATCAACTCTTCCGGCTACGATTGATTCGGGCCGTTATAGGAAGGCCGACTTCAACGAGGAGCCGATTCGACTAAAGGAGTATTTGCACGCTGAAACGGATGCTGGAACTGCTAAACCCCAAGTTGGTGTGGAGCCCTCACGCCAATCCAGCCCTCATGGGACCCAGGAACCATCACGTCAACCCAGCCCACATGAGACCCAGGCGGATATAGATGAGGCTCTAGATGAGTACGGTAGCAACATCTCTTCTTCTGCTGGTTTTGAAGAAACTCCCTGGGTGAACTCAGACGAGGCACTGGAGATTTTGCTCCTTTGGAGAACCATCGAACATATTTCGAAGATCCTCTTGAAAGCTCTACCTTGCCCAGCCAGTCTGTTGGAGCTGTGCCTCAAGAAGCCACCCCCACTTCGGAGCCTGGAGGAAGCCAAGCTTTGGTGCCAATAACTCAAGGATCTAAAAGACCCGGGCCCCCTCGGTCCAAGCGTGTAGTCAAGCGGGTGAGGAGAGAAGCCTTGATTGAAGCTGCCGCCAGCCTGAGTCCCATTACTGAAGGCCCTCCTGATGCTGCCAAGAGTATGCTTGATGATGCCAAGAGTCTCCTGGTCGCCGCCGCTTCGAAGTCGTAACTCAGACCCAAGACGATACAAAGAATCCTCGCCATGGTTGTGCTCGAGACCCCACTGCTTTGACTGCCGCCACCACCCTTCAATTGATGTCCCGCCAATCCCGCCCTCGCTTGTCCGTCGCTCAAATCCTTCTGGCTGGTACCCCTCTTCTTTTGACTTGTCGAAGGACTACGGTATCTATGATTCGCCATAATTTCCTCACCATCCCGAAAGAATCTCCTACTCAAGTGTTGGAGCGTGGGGATTTTGCCGATCAAAGCCGATTGGAACCCTCCCGATGTGATGCGAGCTCGACTAACGCTGCAGCCTACGCTTTACCAACCTATTTGGTACAGCAGACCCTTTTCAACAAATGGCGAGACAAATGACCAGCCTCTTCATTCTAGGATTGAGGATCGTGCCATGCGCTTAGAAGAATAAGAGATGATACTCAATTTGAGCTCCAACGCCAAGTACTTGAAAAGAAGCGAGTATCGACGCCTTTTGAGACGGCCGCCACTCAGATGATGAAAAGAAAAGGGTTGCTAGCACCGAGCGTAACCAACAACTCCTGGTTGATTCCTCTGGCTGCCCTCATTGACATTCGTGCAAAATTGGCGGAGGCGAAGTGGGCTAGCTACGCTATCGAGAAACATCGACTCGATAGCCCAATGTGTGGCACACGAGGCCTTAGTGGAAGCCGAATCTAATGATCCGAAGGGCTAAGCCGCCTGCAGGAGCCAAATGCCCATTTCTCGACAAATGATCTTCATAAACAAAGCGACGGAGGAGATCAAAGTCGCCACAAGGAAACTATGGTCAAGATTGCTTCCGAGATCCGCCAAACTCTTGGGAACTTGTAATTCATGTACATCTTTAACTACATGATGAATAAAATTCCACTTTTTTGTGTTCACTCAAAATTTTGTTAAGACTTTGCATTTGCAATCGGAATTTTTAGCAAACTCCCGCCTATCAACGGACTTGGTATGTCTTTACCGCCACCGCTTGAACCGACTAGCCATACTTTTCCCCTCAAGATGATGAGTTTTCGAGGAGGTTCTTTTAGGCTTAATGCTAAAATCTCCCTCTATCCTTAGCCGCTCAAGACGCTGGATTAAAAGATAAAGGCAAATTGCCTAGTAGGTCATTAATAGGAATAAAATCATATGAGGATGATCGAATCGCTCAGCTGACATAAAAGTATAACGATTGTGATCAAAGAGTAATCGAGTTGTTCAAAGGACATGAAAGTATAACAACAGGGATTACAAACGTAATCATTTAAAGGAATGATCATGTGGGAGTAGTCAAGTCGCTCATTGACATGAGAGTATAACGACTATGATTGGAATAAAGGTAAATTGCATGGTAGGCTACTACCGGGAATAAGATAGTGTGAAAGTTGTGATCGAATCGCTCGACATAAAAGTATAACGATCGCGGATCGAAAGTAATCAAGTTGTTCAAAGGACATGAAAGTATAACAACAGGATTACAAACGTAATCATTTAAAGGAATGATCATGTGGGAGTAGTCAAGTCGCTCATTGACATGAGAGTATAACGACTATAATTGGAATAGGAGCACATCGTATAGTAGGCCACTATTCGGTGAGGGAGTTGATAGGGGTGTATCACTTGGTTAACCACTATCTAACATAAAGTCACTCGGACAAGAGGCGATATGGAAATGATCGTGTCGCTCAAAGGACATAAAAGTATAACGATCGTGATCGAAAACAATCACATTGTTCAATGGTGTGAAAGTATGACCACTGTGATCAACATGAAGACACATCATTCAATAAATCAAAATTAGGTGACAGCCATTGTTCACGGGGGATTGAAACATTGGCTCATCGTTGAGTAAGCCCACAAGGGATGACGAACATCATTCGGTATGAATAACAAACGTCGGAGAATTAGAATATTGGCGCATCACTTGGTAGGCCAAAGGTGGACATCGTAAAGATAAAATATTGACTTGGTAAGTCAATACTTAGAAACGATAAGATAATTGACTAGGGGTAATATTTCTTCAGAAACTTACCATTGATAGGCATCATGATTTTGTCGCCTTCTTGGTTGGTTAGTGCAGCTCCATTCGAGTAAACCGACTCCACTACTTAATGGTCCTTCCCATTTTGGTTCGAATTTCCCTTTCTTTTGGAATTCAAAATCATTGGGCCGGACAATGAGCACGCAGGTCGCCTTCCTTGAAAATACGACATCGGACCTTCTTGTCAAATGCTTTAGAAACTGCTCGGTACAACTCGATATGCCGTTGAGCCCAGAGTCGCTTTTCATCCAAAGATTTCAAGTTCTTCAAGGCCGACGATGATTTTCTTCATCGTCATTCGATGGTTAATGCTATTCGTAGCGATGGGATTTGAATCTCCAACGGTAGAATAGCCTCACAACCATAAACCGAGAGAATATGGGGTGGTACCCGTTTGGCAGCGAACCGTCAGACGATAAGCCCACAAACTTTGTCCCAACTTATCATCCCAATCCTTCTTATTTGAAGAGACCATCTTGGTGAGGATTTTGATGATCGCCTTATTAAAAGCTTCAGCTTGTCCATTCGCCGCAGATAGTAAGTCGTTGATGCCGATTCGATTCGAATTTATCGCAGAATCGCGAAAGCATGATCGACAAATTGTGGACCATTGTCGTGGACAACTGCCTTGGCACACCATATCGGTATATGACGATGTTTGACAAATTTGATCACATCACTAGCCTTGACCATTCTCAATGGAATAGCCTCCGCCCATTTTGAGAAATAGTCAGTTATCGCCAATATGAAGCGATGTCCTTTTGAAGAAGGTGGGGAAATTGGACCAACGATATCCATTCCCCATGTTTCAAATGGCCGTGACGCTATGTAGGATGCAAGTGTTCCGCGGTTGATGAAGGTAGTTAGCATGTATCGGCATGCATGGCATCGCTTAGCGTAAGCCACAAAGATCCCTTACCATTGTCGGCCAATAATAACCGAAGTCTACGCAGCCGGTCCCATAACTTGGGTCGGGTTGGTGTGCTCCACAAACACCGTTATGAGCTTCTTTCAAGACTTGCTCGCTTCCTTAGTTGACGACATCGGCAAGAATCCATCATACGACCTTCTATATAAAGTCCAGAATTGGGAATCATAGTAAAATCTTGATGCTCGTCGGCGAATTGACTCTCTTTCTTTTATGTCTTGGTGATATCCCATGCAAGACATAATCGATGATTAGGAACCGCCACCGCGGCTTCAAGTGACTTAGGTTCGTCTTCGACTGCTTGGATCTGTAACGCATATTTCGATCGAAATAGTTGCCGACTAGACACACTAACCTGCTGAATAGCATTCTCGTAGGCTAGCGAAGGCAAGAGACGCCAACAAGATCTCGCATAAGTGTTCGCAAACGGGTACATGATCGATGTAAAAGCTTTCAAAGGAGTCGCCTAAAGCTATGGCGGTGCATGATGAGGATAAGGTCCTCGTGCCTGACTTCATATTCTCCTCTCAGTTGTTTTACGATTAGCTGTGAATCCCCAAAGGCTTCAAGGTGTTTCACACCTAAATGTTTGGCTATGTCGAGACCAATCAATAACGCATTATACTCTGCTACGCTATTGGTGCATGGTTCGATAACGCATACGTACTCGTGGTATCACGTGGTTTTGTGGAGATATCAATACTACCCCACTCCGCTAACGGGGCCATGGGTCGCTCTGCCTGCCAAAGAACAACCGCCATACCTGCTCCTTAGAGACCGATTAGCTTCATAAGGTTCATCGTGCATGTCTTGATACAATTCGACTTTCCCTTTCAATGGATGGTTAGCCAAAAGATCACACACAACTTGACCCTTCACCTTCCGAGGTTTGAAGTGAATGTCGATCGAGATAATAACAATGCCCATCTAGCCATCCGACTATTCAACGCGGCCGGGTCATGAATACCCGTGATAGGGTCAATTTTGGATATGACATGTATAGTCCGCCCCACGAGATAGTGCCGCATCTTTTGATGGCGAAGACCAAAGCCAAACATTCCTTCGAATGGGAGGATATCGATATTCCCCCGACATGTCCCTACCGAGGTAATAGATCACTGCTCATGGCCATTGTCATCGCCCCGCTAAAGACTCGCCAACGATACTCAGAGCGGATGTAAATCGAAGGGTTTTCCGACTTAGGTGCAACTAACACGGGGATTAGAAAGATACGCTTTGATCTCTTCAATGCCTTCCGCAATCTTCATCCCAAACTAACGATACACCTTTCTTCATGAGCTTCGAGAATGGTTGACATTTCCCGATAAATTGGAAATGAATCGCGAATGTAAGCCAAACGCCTTGGAGGCCACGGCTCCTAAGGCTCCTAGGAGGTGGAAGTTCCCGGATAGCTTTGATTTTGTCCGGTCGAGACGATACCATCTCGCCGTGACCACGAACCCTAGAAATTTGCCACTAGACATCCCCTAAAAGACTTAGTTGGGTTCATCTTCACCGATGAGCCCGATTATCTCAAATGTCGCCCTCAAGTCGTAAATGATCACTTTTGTGACGACTCTTGACCACTAAATCGCTTCACGTAGCATTCTACCGCCTTCTCCGTAAATATTTTCGAAGATAGTGGTCATGGCGCTACCGGTATGTAGCCCTGCGTTTTTAAGCCGAAGGCATAATCAGATAACAAGATATTCCTCGACGGTTCTGAAAGCAAGGTGCTTTTCATCATCGGGTGCATTTTGATTTGATTGTACCACGAAAAGCCATCCATAAAGACATCCTCTCAATCCACATGTGTTGTCGATGATAATGTCCGTAATTGGTAGAAATCGTCTTTCGGACATGCCGTATTTACGCCTCTGAATCAACGCACGGTCGGATCTGTCGTTTTCTTTACCACGGTACTATATTTGCTACCCACGGATGTCGCACTTCGGATGAACCTCGCTTTGATCGCCTTCTCGATTTCTTTCGATGGCTTTCATGACCGAGGGGAAAATCGTCGTTGTTGTTGTTTAACGTGTTTAGCTCCCGGCTTAATGTTAAGGCGATGCATGGCCACTTGAGGGTCTAAACCGGCATATCTTCATAACTCCATGCGAAGACATCGATATATTCCACGCCAAAGCGATAAGGCTCTCCTTTCTTCACCGCCAAACTATCGCTATGAATATGGGTTTTGGATTAGATTCGCCCCCATATTTATTTGGATTATTTTGTCATCGTGGGTGGTTCCGTTGTTCAAAACGATGTTCCCATTGCATTCACCGACTCATTGGATCTTCCAATAGCGTAAGAGATCATCTTCTTGGATCTCTATTAGATCACCGAGGTCATATTGACCATCAAGGACTTAAATTCATGTCCCATACCGACGCCGTAATCCCGTGAAGTTGCTTGAAGATGAGTGCTCGACTCATCCTCGGCCATAACATGCCATGAGTACGGCGGCGACTCATATCCCAACCCTTTACGAAGTTTTATGATAGTAATCATCGGTGGCCTTAGGGACATAAGCGGTCGGATCGGCGTTTGATACCTTTTCCGCAATTTAACCCTTCTTTGTGAAGGAAGTCATATCCCATTTTCTTCATCAGATGTTGTGCCGTCGGCGAAATATGAAAATTGGGGTTCTTTTTCTTTTGCTTGGGGTTGTTCCACCTCAGCTTGCAATGGTTTGTTGACCTGCCCAAAGATAATGTCTTTCTGACCATTATTCCGGGACGGTATCACAAAAACCGCTTGTGAAGAATTAAAGTGCCTTTGAGTTGTCATAAATGACGATCGGGGCATGTAATGCAGTTCAAAGATACAACCGTGGAAGAATTTCTGACATCAGGTCAGTATGACTTTTAACACCCGGTGCGTAAGCTAAATCATAATTTTCATTAAAATCGACTATGTCGTCATCAGGATCATTCAGATCGATTACAAAGGGTTTTACATCATTGAAAACAACACCTTGTTCGGACTCTATGTCAGCTTCATTTCCTCTGTCATAGTCCTCGATCTGTGGTTCATCGGTTTTGCCTTCCTCAAGGTAGTGGATGTAATCCGTAAAATAATTCTCCACACCTTTGAATGGTTGCCTTTCACGACCAATGTTTTAACCATCCCTTCTTCATCTACATACTTCATGCATTGATGCAACGTAGATGGGACGATCAAATTTTCATGGATCCGTGGTCCACTCCAAGAGCAAATTGTAAGATGTATCCGCCGATGACATAGCAGTAACATCCGTCTTCAAATCTCCTATTTGGCATTTGAGTTTGATCTTGCCCAAGGGACGAGAATTTGTAGCATTGAAGCCGTAGATGGTAGTAGTCCCGTTGCTAACCGCAGCTGTATCCCAAGATGTTGTATAATTTTCAATGGGATGATACTCAATGCATCCCGTCAACTTGAGCTCTGCTGATTCTGGACAGATCCGATATAGCCGCTGAAGTACAACGGCCTATCGTGCTTTGGGTTCTTCACTTGCATGTCCTCCGATGAAAAGTTATGCAAGGTATCGGTCCTTTGAAGACTGATGACATTGGACACAAACTGTTGTCCTTTCGGGAAATGAGCGAACGCTTCATTATCCGGGCCAGCGCTGCAGCTTCTTTGGTAGATTGAGAGAGACGAAGAGCTCAAATAAAGTAATTCTCACGGATGTTGGAGAGTTGGGCTAACACGCCGAACCGAAAGGAGCCTTCAGTTTCGGCATGTCTTTCCCGAGTGCTTTGTTGTAGCGGATCTCCCTTGTCTTGGACCCACCAACTGGCTCCTTTGTCGCTACATCGGGCGCATTTCGGTACTCCCTTAGGAACTCTTTTTCCGCTTCTAACGTACCGGTATGATGTGTGCGACCGGGCGTTTGTTGCTCGGTAGAGTCATTGACTTGCTCCTTTTCTCCCAGCAGAGGTGGCGCATAAGACTTCCCTTTGACTTTGAAGAAGTCCATTGTTCATCCGATAACAAGTCGATGAACCCACATAATTTCGCTTTCGCGTAGTGTAAGGGACCATACCTTGTGCTTCCCCGGCCGGAGATCAAAGTTCACAACTTTGGCTTCGCTGATGGATCGGTTTTACACCGCCCCGCGACTTGAATTCGCAAAATCGCCAAATTGAGGGCTACCATGTTTGCGCACACCTTCTTTGATCCTCCCGCAGAGTCATAACACCTGCTTCTAGCAAGACCTGGATTTTGTCTTTCAATATGTAACATGACCCCGTCGGATGGTGTACCATTCGATGGTACATGCAGTATTTTGGATCATCCGTCCTTGAGGCTTCCTCCGGCTTCTTTATTTCCTAAGCGTGATTTTGTTCATTTTAAGTAAAGTTTTGAGGATTGGGATAACTCGTCATCCTTAAAATCATACTTTCCGAGGACGGCCGTAAACGCTTGATTTCTCGCTGAAGGATCTTGAAGTAGGTTGGGCTTCCACAGCCTAAAGTCTCCTTCCCTTCGATTGCTTTTGAGGAGTAAAATTATTCGTTACCCCTTTTAGGACGAGAGTCCCGAGGTTCCTCCGCCTCGATCCTCTTAATCATGTTTTCAACTTGTTCGCTTTGCTCACCAATTCTTTCCAAGAGTATGCCTCAACCGCACCCATCTTAGAAAGTATGTTGATCGAGAGGTTGGCTCGCACATCCCGATGAATGTCGCCTGAGGCCCGGTCCCGGAGTGCAAAGACAGATTCGAATCGCTTAACGAACGGCCGACAGACTGCCTTCTTTTGCTTTTCGACCACAAAGTGGCCATAGACACCTCGTCATCATCAAAAATCGGGCCATAAAGAGCCTTTGCAGATCTTTCCAAGAGTTGATAGAACCGGGCTCTAACCTTGAACCACCGGCTTAATTCTTGTGCTAATGAATAATCGGGTCATAATAGGATCATTACCCGCTATATGCCTGGTTTGTGCTTGGAAGTAGTAGATGTGTTGTGACGGAGAACTTTTTCCACAAACCGCACTAAGTTAAGTGGCTTGAATTTCGAGGATATGGGACATCGCCCCATTCTATAGGATATGGCCTCGCCACCCCGACTCCTTTGATTGCCCTTGAGTTTCGTGAGCATCCACCGCTTTTGGAAATCCCGCAACACATGATCTTGCTCTTTTGTACGCGGGTTCGATTCCGCTTCAGATGACATCGAATGGACATCGTGATTCCTCTCGTAGTCTTCTTGCTTCGATTTGGATCCTCCTTCGTCCATCTTTTTCTTGCCTACAAGTTTCTCCATCATCATCTCTAAACGCCTGATAGATTCTTGTTGTGCAAGAATAGTAGCTTGTTGCTCTTCTATTCTTCGTGTCATCTCTTCCTCTCGTTCGGCCATGAGGACACTGGCCTGGTCACTGAAATCAGTGTTCGAAGGTTGAGACGTAGCAATGCCGGAGTTCTCATGTTCTTCGGTACCCCACCAATTGGCTATAGTCAAACGGGATTGACGCCCGCATTAAGACGGTGCTTCTATAGGCCTTGGCTATTGATTAACGCACCTCGTAACCCCGAGAATATTCGGGTCGACGACCGGACTTCTGTTGTCTTGCTCTGCCTCTCCCAACCATGTTGATAGTCACTCCATGACCATCGCGGCTGCCCGCTTTTATGGTGGAATCGCCGCCCGTTGACGGATCGCACAACCGCCAAAACTGAAAGCCGATGCGCCGATGAACATTGGCGCAAGATCGCCAAATAAGCTTCTCACAAAGAACAATGAGATTGCATATGACTAGCATCACGCTTATGCAGTGAGGTATCATGAGATCAATAGTGGGTGTACCCCAATTGATTCTCGGAAGACGAGCCTCATATGAGAGAGGCTTCCGGATTGAGTTTGGCGAGCCCGGCGAGGTTGCCATTTCCTTTGATTTTGACGCACAGGTTCGTCACGAGGTTCGCCCTGCCTAGAGGAGACCTCATGTTGGCGGCTCATTGTTTGGACGAGGTTCATCCCTCTTAAAGGGGACCTCATGTTGTCCAGGTTCAGTTCGCCATTCAAACGAGGTTCGTCATTCAAGGGGACCTCGCGTTGTGGCGAGGTTCGCCACTTGGACGAGGCTCGCTCTTTTTGAGGACCTCGCGTTGTGGCGAGGTTCGCCAGCGGACTAGGCTCGCAGCAGGCTTACGCTCGCCTTGTAGACAAGGTTCGCAATAGGGCGATGTTCGCCTTGGAGACGAGGTTCGCAACCCGCACGACCTTCGCCTTGTTCAATGAACCCCATGATGATGACGAGGTTCGCCAATTTTCTTCTGGACGATAGTGGAATCCGTCCAACGAGACCAAAGCTCGAGCACGCCGCAGAGCTTGGTTCTCGTCACGACGTTGTCCGCACGCCTCGAAGTGGACCATTAGAAAGTCCAGCTTCTCATAGTGCAGCGAGGCTCGCTCAAGCCAAAACTTGGCTAGTATCCGGTGGACTTGGATTGCTTAACAACCCATTTCTTAGCCCGGTTGACTTTTGGAGCCTCGTCTTTGAGAGACAGAGGCTGATTGTCGAGGTTCACTCGAGGGGATTCAACAATAGCCACGGGCTGAAGTCTCATCGATACTCGGCGACACTTGCGTTCACCGGCTAGATGCCCCAGAGGAGAGAAACCTCGTACTTACTCGATCGAATTCGATGACCAAGGTTTGAACCTCGGTTCCCACCGCAATCTTGTCTGACGCCACCACCACCATCTATGAACGGTTGCTCCACCGGTCGCCATCTTCTCGTAGGATCGAAAAAGCTTTGTATTGATTGAATTTGAAGAAGGATTACAATCACACTCTCTCGGTTACAGAGGAAGAGAAGATTAATTCGACTTCTCTTTTATATGGGTTCTTGGTGGCGAAAGAAGGCTTCACTCAATGCTCACGTAGAGATCCGCTTTCCGTTGACGATCAGAACGACGCAGTTGATGATTGATGAAGAACTCGATCTTTCTTGTACGCAAGTCGAATTTTCCAAAAGTTCCTTTCCCAATAGTCGTCCAAGACTATTTATAACAATTAAGCACACAACTGGTGTGCTATAATCATGGGAACGTGGGTTAATTGCTGTAGTCGTGGGTATAACTGATACCCACGTGGCTGTCGTGGCCTTCGTGGCCTTTGGCTTTGCTGTTATGGCGAGCCTCGAGCTTCGTTAGATGACGAGCTTCGCTCCTCATTGACTGGCTGAACTTTGATTGAATGACGAAGTTCGCTACTTGGGTGAACTTCGGTTTGATAACGAGTTTCGCTGCGTGGCGAACCTCGATTGGATGCATTTATGCATTTTGGTTTGATAGCGAGCTTCGCTGTTGTAGGCGAACCTCGTATGAAATGGTTGAATGGTAAGCTTCGCTGCTGTAGGCAAACCTTGTATGAAATGGTTGGATGGCGAGCTTCGCTGCGTGGAGAACCTCAGTTGAACGTCGAGGCTCACTGCTGTAGGCGAACCTCGGTTGAATGTCGAGTTTCGCTGCTTTAGACGAACCTCAACTAATTGGAGAGCTTCGCTGCTACAGGCGAACTTCGACTGAATGAAGAGCTTCGCTACCATAGGCGAACCTCGCCGATCCCTCGCGAAGGCTTAACTTCGCCGATCACCGCTGAAGGCGAACTTCGCCGATCACCGCTGAAGGCTAACTTCGCCGATCACCGCTGAAGGCGAACTTCGCCGATCACCGCTGAAGGCGAACTTCGCCGATCACCGTTGAAGGCGAACCGTCGAGATCACCGTTGAAGGCGAACCGTCGAGATCACCGTTGAAGGCGAACCGTCGAGATCACCGTTGAAGGCGAACCGTCGAGATCACCGTTGAAGGCGAACCGTCGAGATCCTTGTTGGAAGTTAAGTTTCTCGTGCGGACCTCGTGTTAAGATCGCACTCCGCTTCAAGTGCGAACCTCGTATTGAGGTCGAGCCTCGCCTTAACGAGTCTCGTTTTGAAGCTTTAACAACTAGGGTGCTCGTGACCCTCGCCGAGAGGATTTTTTGACTGTCCACAAGAACCAGATGCACTAGTAACTCATCACATAGATCGAGTTTTAGTGCCTTAAGTTTTGAAGCAATGTGAGACATTTCCATAATGTACTCCCTGATATTTTCTTTGCCCTTATACTTCATTGAAATCAAGCGAGCTAAAAGCGTGCTTGTTTCTACCTTATCGTTTTTAGCAAAACGCTTTCAATTCGCAAGGAAATTTTGGTTTTAGTAATCCCTTCGGATTCTGTGCCCCTAAAGGCTTCCGGAATGCCGCGCTTGATGATCATTAGACTCATGCGATTTGAACGCTCCCACCTCTCATACTCCTTCTTTTCATCAGGAGTGCTTTCCGCAATGAGAGGTTGAGGTTGTTCAGTTCTTCATGCAAGGTCTAGATCCATGCAGCCAAGAACAATTAAAATGTTCTCTTTCCAAACCTTGAAATTAGTCCCATTTAGCATGGGAATTGAGTTGATGTTAGCAGAAATTGATGCAGCAGATGCATTAGCTGAAATAAATAAAAGATTTCACATTAATAACTGTATTTAGTAATCAATAAAATTCTAATAATTACAAACTCCCATCTCAAGATATCTGACACAACATTAATATTAAGTCTTTGGACAGTAATATTAATTGCAAGTGATACCTTGTTGCAATGATCAAACACTGACAATAACGCATGTCAAATAATGAAACTATCTTTGGATTGATTCATTATTCACATGTAAACCTTATAATTGTCACACATTTATCATCGCAGATGTGTATGCAGTCTACATAAATATTAACCTTCCTTTGGGCCGATTAAATATTTACTCGAAAACATCCACACAACCATCTAATATCCTTCATGAATAATCTACACAAGAGAGGTTACTTTGGCAACATCTTGTTTCAATTAATCATTTAGAATAAAAGACAACCTTAATGCCTTAGTGTCATGTTATTTGAATTAAATTATTGATTCACTACCAACTTAAAATAGATTTCTCTATTTTAATCAACCATAGATAGACCCATAAAGGCCTAAAAAGACTTAATGGATTATTTGAGAAATTCAATTAATCCCAAATCTGAATTGAACTCGAGGTTCGCGTTGAGAACGAATGCGGAATTTGTTTTGATTTCAAACGTGAGTTTGACTTGAGTTCGAACGTGAGTTCGACTTGAGTTTCGAATGCGAGGTTCGACTTGATGAACAAACGCGAGGTTCGTTTTGATAACGAACGCGAGGTTTGTTTGAGTTCAAACGTGAGTTTGACTTGAGTTCGAATGCGAGTTCGACTTGAGTTTCGAACGCGAGGTTCGACTTGATGAACGAACGCGAGGTTCGTTTGAAGGAATGAACGCGGGTTCAATCGGGTTCAACGCCGAGGTTCGACTTGATGAACGAACGCGAGGTTCGTTTGAAGGAATGAACGCGGGGTTCAACTGAAGTTCGAACGCGAGGTTCGACTTGATGAACGAACACGAGGTTCGTTTGAAGGAATGAACGCGGGTTCAATCAAGTTCAACGCCGAGGTTCGATCGACAAAACTAACGCGAGGTTCGTTTGGAGTCTGTATTGGCCGAGGCTCGCTTGAAGCAAACATGAAGTTCGCCAATCGAAATGGTTCGCTCAAGTTCAACACGAGGTTCGACCGAAGTTTGAACGCTAGGTTCAACTTGAAGAACGAACGTGAGGTTCGCTTGAAATCAGATTGAGCAAGAGGTCACCGAGAACGAACATGAAGTTCGCCAATCGAACCGGTTCGCTGAAGTTCGAACACGAGGTTCGACCAAGTTTTGTTTTCACCCTTAGGGTTTCAACCGAGCCGCCAATTTTGGTTCCTCGCACTTAGGGTTTCAAACCCTAGGGTTTCGATATACCGGGCCGTCTCCATTGACAGCGGTGCCGCCAGCGAGCATCGCCGGCGAGGAGCCGAGGGAACGACGGCGAGACCAACCGGGCAAAAACCAAACCGAAAGAGGAAAAGGAAAAGATCAAAAAACTAATCTTTACTGTTCATCCGTGAACAGTTCTCAAATCAACATAGATTAGATCAAAAAACCCAACTTTAATCTTAAATCCCTAAGAATTAATCACGAATTTGGCTCTGATACCACTTGTTGTATCTTTATAAGCATGATTAATCCAAAGAGATAAACATAATAAGAGAGAGCGGAAGCAATACCTGAATCCATAAAGATCTGAACTGGGTTTTAGATCTTCTAATCTTGAGAGTTTCTCTATAGCCGAATTTCTCTCTAGATGGGGGTGGAGAGAATTAGAGAACGTAACCCTAGATTAGGGACCATAACCCCATATATATAGGTGTTGTACTTTTACAATTTGGCCCCTCATCAAATTGTAATTACAACCCCAGATTCCATTATTTAGCTCATAATTTATTTAAATACCCATTAACCCAAATTGATTGATCACTTTAGTGGGTTAGCCTTAAGTATAGCACTACACATTAATGTAACATATGTGCCCACAATTAGATTTAATTAGATTTAAATCTAACACATATACCCATCATGCCATTGAGCGAAGATACATAACAAGATTCTCCACTAACAACAAAATCAGAAACATCACCAAACAAACAAAAAGGCTAATCCAAACCCTATAAAGAAAATTCTCACACACAATTATTGAGCCCAATCACACCCCAAGCCCAAGGCCCACCTCAATAATGCATAACAGTAACATTATACTCCACAGTTGCATCCCCTGAGTTCAAATCAAACCAGTGAGTCCTTGCCAAAGCATACCCATTAGCAAACCTAAACAGCCCACTCCCTCCAATAACGGGCATCTCCCTTATCGGGTGCATTGGCGCGTTGCGCCCGAGAACCGTTAACACGCTCCCGTTATACTTCCCTGCAGTGAAACACAAGTTCATGGCCTGCAAAAAGCCCACCTCATCTTGGGCAGCACCGGCGTATATTCCCTGGGCCCGGCCGACTTCGGTCGAATTTGGACTTGGGCCTTGGGTTAGCGGATCGTCCATCATCGTGATCATTCCGAATACGGATAGGGAGTTGTTAACGGGTTCAGTGACCCGGACCGCGGTGGGTTTGCGCCCGCTAACGATGTCGTGGAAGTAGAAGTGGAGGTGGCTGATTTTCTGCCTTAGATGGGCCTTAGATGGGCTTGGGCTTGTTTTGATGAAATTGGCTGGTTTGGACTCAACATTGAGGAGGAGGAAGAGGAGCAGAAGGAAGAAAGGAGATTTGGACATTTTGAAAGGTTGGTGTGTGTACATTGTGATGTTGCGGGTGGGTGGGGACTAAATATATAAAGAGGGAAAACTATAGAGTGTTCCCTCGTAGATAATTAGGAAGAGTCATTATATCAGCTTATTAATATATAAGCTTTTTATTTTGTGCTGATTCACAAATAGACCGTTTATAATTCACCATATAGTAAACAAGAACCATAAGATAGCGAAAACTTTTCAATAGAAAGCAATCAATAGGAATGCCACCCCTCATGTTTTATAGCACTAATCCAAAGACTCCCATCTTTCTCTTAGAACACCAGGTGTCCAGTCTAATAAGTTCACTGGAAACTTACCTTTCTATATAGTTTTTCTATATAAAGGAATGTGTAGGACACCTACTGTGTTGAAAATTGGAGATTTAAATGTAGGGTTAACTTCTAATTTGGGTACAAGTAAGGAGGTTAAAAGAGTGACCATGTGGTGGTCCAAGTTTTGGTGGGGTAGGCATGTTTTTTGGGATGGCTTGAGGAGTGGGGTGATTCGTGGTCGATGAGGAAGCATCATTTAGGGGTTCAAGCTTTGTCTTCCAATTCCATAGATCGTCGGCAACATCACTTTAGGGGGAGGATGAGGTAGACTCTAGAGACAGGAAGCATCGAAATTAGGCGATAGAAACATTAACACGTGTCATGGATAATTGATAAAAAAATGTTTGACATGATTAATGGGGGGATATATATCTTAAGAGAGAGAAAATTAGAAAAGTTGATAAGACATGAGATTTATGATAATTTAAATAGAAGATCAGTACATTCAGCATTTTGCAGTGAACTCTCTATAACTTTCAAAATCGCACTATACACCCAATAACTTTTACAGAAAACCCCAAAAGTTAACACCGTTACGTGACTAAAGAAAACGAAATACCTCTTAACTTATTTTTTAAAAAATCCCTTTATGACCTTTTCTATATTTTGAAACCTAAAAACAAAAATTCATCGTCTTTTGTCATTCATTCTCCTCTTGTTCGCGCCCAGATTGGTGTCCGGAAGGACCTGAACCCCTTTTTTTGGCCGAAATTGTCATTCAAAATGCCTTTTTATGTTTTTTTAAAAAATTTATGGTGGTTATCTACAAAACGTGAAAACTTATTCGGGATTTTCTGCAACTCCAAACGTTATTGGTGGTTTAGTGTAATTTTGAAAGTTATTGGCGCTTACTGCAAAAAAAATTATTGGGGGTCTAGTGTAATTTACCCTTCTTCTGAACCGTGAGAATTCCCCTAACAATCATTAAATTTAAGATACTGAACTATAAAAATAAATGATCAATAACAATTGTACAGTAGTGCTTCTAATATTTTCACGAATAATTGTATTTTTTTAATAAAATGTTTTTGTGTGTGCATAGTGGACGGTTAGAGCTAGGTTTTGAGAGTATTAATACCAGTTAAAAAGATAACGAGAAGAAAGTATCTCACTCTATAACAGAAAGTTCACCATGTTACTCATTATTTGTCCATATGTAAGCAATTGTTGTGTGTATTGTACTCGTCTCAACGAACTCTATAAAGTATAATTCCATAAAAGGCGAGTCATAATGGTCTAGTCTATTTATATATCAATAAACGATTATGATTAAGAACTGAATTCTCCACTGCTAGATTAATCTGAGGATCTAGGTGTTTTGTGTTGCATGATGTTCAGCTGATCTTCTCCCAAGAACCTGGGGCTCTAGTGTCAACGTGGTCATTATCAGAGGACATAATAAAAGAATACGCCAGTCTTTAACTTTTTGGAAGATATGTGGGGTTTGGCAAAGGATGGAAGTCTTAATTACTTAGGCAACACGCACATATGTATGTCCGCCTTGCTAGTTCTTTTCCACGCCTAGGGCTTCAGGGGTCTCATGATTAGTCAACTCCAATGCTATTGAATGAGTGCTGGTATTAATTTGTCCTTTGACAAAAAGAGAAGTATATGCTCATATTTTCTTGTAGAAGGACACTTGGAAACCCTACAAAATGGAGAGTTCACTATTTGTGTTGATATAAAATGATGGGTGTCCAGTGTCCGCTCAATTAGTGTATATGACCTAGCTTTTCTTGGGGTTCTCTATGTAGTATTGTTACGTGCAATAAAAGTCTTATTAGAACACCTCGCATATAAGAAACATGAATTGACTCGCACACAAGAAAAGATAGGGGCAGTTTGGAGATTTTAACTGTTCGGTAAATGGTCCATAGCGATTTGCATGCGAGATGCCCTAAGGTGATTTATTACCAATATAATTGGGAGGGAAATTAGTAAATAACAAAAAAAATATATTAAAAGGAATGAAAACTAGATTTCATTTGGCCTGAGAGGCAAATTTTGCCATTTTGGGATTATGTGGGAATTTTTTTTGTTGTTTAGTGAAAAACAAGATAATAGAGGGTTCAATGGGAAATTCCCTAAAGTATTGGGATTTTTTAGAATTTAACCAAGATTTCAAAAAAAAAAAAAAAAAAGGAACGCAATAACTTATTGACTTTGAAATTTAGCCTTTACATTTTTATTAGAGATAAATCCTACAAACTTATAATTTATCAATAACATCACTTCTTCGTATATTTTGCTGTGTGGTGATCTAGGAACTTTCATACTCAAGGAACACGTAGTCTTTCTCTAGAAAATAACTATTTGCGAATTGTATCTTAGGTGACAAGGATTTTTCTGATTTTATAGAAGAAACTCGATTTTTTTTGAATATAAAATCAGAGTGAGATGCCCTTTTCAAAAGCTTTAATTAAAAAGACTTGCTATCAAGATATAAAATTAAAATACAAAATAGTAAATATCAGACAATTCATATTCTACGGGCTGGGAGCGGATTTTGTCGTTACCAGACACGAGAATCATAGATGATTGACAAAAACTAGAAAGTATTCAAGGGTATCCCTAGCTGGCAAGGAAGAAAACAAATACATAGTCTATAATAAATACATACTTCACAAAAGATAAAAAGAAAACTAATACAACCCAAGAGCAGATAACAAAATAGAAGAACCAAAAGTTTGGCGAGAGCAGTAAAACATTAGAAATTCGCCCCCACTTGAGCTTCAGGTCCTATATCACTAGCATCTTCTAGTAGTAGTGCCTCAATTTCCTTCTCCTTTGCTATCTCCTTGATCTTTTGTGCCTTGCGATTTGATGATTGCCCTGACCAAAACACGATGAAGTAGGCAATATTAGAAATCAATTTACGGGAAGAAACCGATAGCTCATTGAAGATCAAGTTGTTACGAGCTCACCATAAGCACGCCAATAGATTGTGGGATGTACAATAGACCATAAAGAATGAACTCCTCTATCAGTGATGGAAGAACCCAAGGAGTCAACAACGAAACTAAAATTATAAGAGCTTAAATCCATATCAAGCATAGGAGCATAGTAATTCCAAACTTCCTTGGCAAAAGAGCAATTGAAAATAGGTGTTCATCATTCTCAATATGATCTTGGCAAAAAGAGCAATTGGTATTTTTTGTCCATCCTTTTTTCATCAGGTTATATTTTGTTTGCAGTTTCCTCTTGGAGAGGATCCATAGGAAGATTTTCACCTTAGAAGGAACAATAGATTTTCAGATAAAATTTCTGCCTTCAAAAGAGATGCCCCCACTGTTTAGGACCTTGTATAATGTGTTAACAATGAACAAACTAGAAGGATGAAAAAGCCACCATGGCTCTCATCTTTAGCATTGATCATAGATGGGATAAAAGGTAAAAGGTGGTTTTTCAAGTTTTGAACTGATTTCCGTTCTTCGACAGATATAAGCCTGCGAATAATTGGATGCAACTCCATTCATTTTCACAGAAAAACCCTTGAGATCTGACTGATATATTTGAAGAGAGTGATAACTTGTGTGCCAAAGGAAACAGAGAGGCAAGAGAATTAGGACCAAACCATTTGTCCTCCCAAAATTTGATGTGGGTACCCTCCCCTAGCTTCCATTGAACTAGACTCATAAGAGCATTGCTAGAAGAGAAAACATCATGCCATAGTTTAGAGGTGGAACTATTTGGTGGTGTGCAAATAAAATTGGGATAACCTCTAGAATACAAAGAAGATAAGGTGTTTCCAACAAGAGAATTCTTTTGCATACACTTCCACATCCATTTAGAGAGAAGAGCAAAATTGAAATTAGAGAAATTGATGATACCCAGACCACCTTCACTTTTAGATTTACATACAACACTCCAATTAACCACAGTTTTGCCTTTTGAGATTGATCTGATACCTCCCCAAAGAAAATTTCGCATAATCCTATCTATTGCCTTGACAAGCCACACAGGGAGTTTAAAAAAGACAAAAAAATATAGAGGAAGGATGAAAGAACAGAGTTAATAAGAGTTAAACGACCTCCAATAGAAAGATGCCTACTTTTTCACATGGATAGCTTCTTAAAAAACTTGTCTAAGAGAGGTTGCCAGTCTCGTTTAGAAAGAGATCCCTTCATTAAGGGTAGGCCAACATATTTGAAAGGGGGCTTATCAAGAGTACAGTTAAGCAAAAAGAGGGCCTTTAATATTGGATTTGCCAAACTAAAAAAGACTGGTTTTGGCATAATGGATACCAAGTCTACAAATCTCCTCAAAGAAGTAAAAGATAGATTTGAGGACAACAATGTCTTTAGAAGTGGCCCTGCACACGATAAGGGTGTCATCAGCAAACTGAAGAGATCTAATGCTGTTCAATTCTCCTCTAAGGTGCAACTCTGGAGATCCCCAACAGGTACACTAGAAGAAAGCATCTCGTTAAGGACGTCAGCTGCAAGAATAAAAAGCATAGGGGATAGAGGGTCACCTTGCTTTAGGCCCCTACTACAGTTAAAAAAATTAGACTGAGATCCATTAACTAGAATAGAAGATTTAGAGGAGGCAAGGATATGTTCAATCCAGTGACACCATTTAGGCCCAAAACCTCTAGCTTTGAGGAGCTCAAGAATGAAAGACCAACTGACACAGGCAAAGGCCTTCATGAAGTCAATTTGATCGCATATCTCCTTTCTTTTGGAAGAACAGAGATGAAGAAGTTCATGTGCAATGACAATGGAATCAAGAGAAGACTTATCACTATGAAACTCGATTTGTTTAATACAAAGACAAAAATGTAAATGCATCTATTGCTATTCATGGACTTTGCCAAGTGAAATTGTGTGGATCAGGTATCTTTAAGGAATATCTAAGGCACAAGAAGCTCAGGCCAAATATGTAGCCACTGAAGTAAAATTTTGTACTCTGTGCTAATCAAATAATTCATAGCATAATTGTGCATCCCACAATGGCATCTACTTTGGTGTTGAGTCACTCCAAGGGGCTAGGATCCTGGGATGCTTCTCCACCAACAAAAGAGTAAAGAAAAGAATAAAAAAAAAAACCACTTGATGCTGAGATGCTTGTCTGGATCTTTTTCGGATTTCAATCATTTGGAATATAATCTTTATTGGGGTTTTTAGATATTGTTCCCTTAATCTTCAATAATTGCCTATTAGTCCCTCAAATCTTGAAAATTGCATATTAGTCTCTTAAATCCTATAGGGTCTTGCAAAATGGTCCTTCTAGTTAATACACGTTAGATTTAAGGGGAATATTTCGTTAAATCTAATGGTTGGAGTTAACCCAACCTTGATTAGGTTTTTTAATTGAAAACTTAACAGAGGGACCATTTTACAAGAACCTATAGGATTTAAGGGACAAATATGCGACTTTCAAGATTTGAGGGACCAATATGCAATTATTGACGATTTAAGGGATTCATATTTCGTTAAATCTAATGGTTGTGAATAATAACTCATAAGGTTAGGCATTTTCATGAATCCACCTACAATTTGAATTTTGCTTCGAGAAAATTTCTGAGTTGAAATTTCACCATTTTTTAGTTCAAATCTTCCTTAACATCATCTTCAACTTTTTAGAAACAGAACTCTAAAAAGGGGTGTCAATGCACAATACTCTCACCATTGTAGGCTCTGGAGAGAGTCAGACATACGCACAAACAGAGCCCCAAAGATGGCAAAATATATCACTTTAAAGTGAGTTCTTTGCTTGAATGACTTTTTCGAGACAATTTCTTTGCTTGGATGATATTCAAAGTATCAGAAGTCATGTTTATCAAAAGAATATCATGTCATTATGTCAATATATACTTAATCTAAGAAGTCAAAAATTTAGAAAAAGTGATTCTTAGTCCGCATGGATTCTATCAAAACCACCTTAATAGGAGTGAGATGTTTTACGGCGTGCATTGAACTAGTGTTAAACGAGAGGATTGAAATCCGATTCAAAATTTTCAGGTTGAATCCTTACCATATCCGACGATGTATTACTAAATATATGTCCATGAAATAGATCTGCTTTCATACATATCATTGAGGAGCCAAATACAATATACGATAAAGATGTATGTATATTTTAACTTTCTTAGCTTTAATTAAATCAATTATTTTCTTTCTAAACACTCATTTTATAGAAAATGTTATTCAAAAGTCAATATGGAAAAGAAACCCTCAGAAATGTAGAACAAAGACAAAATATATATCCTTCGATAATACACATCTATACTACATATAAAAGAGGATTGTGGTGCTAAAACTTTTGATTGCTCTTTTATCCTTCTCAAATTTGATCATTCTAACTTTACTTTAATTATTTTATTTATTTAATTTATCTCAAAGTCTCATTCAATGAGTCTTAAATTAAATTAAATTAATTATAAATAACCATAGTAATTAGATTTAGTTGGTTTCTTAGGCTCTTAAAGATTCCATAACTTATTTAATTAAATGCATATGTTATGGATCCAATCAACTAACCACTCTTTCATTTTCTCTTTACATAACCTCTTTTTCATCTCTACAATATAAATTACGGTCATCCATTCTCTTCAACCCACCACATCACCTACTAAGCCAAATTCCTAACCAACATAATGGTTTATGAAATATGTTATACTAAAAATTTGTCAAATGATTTATAGTGTATGTGGCTTGTATATGTGTGTTCATGTGCATACAACGGATAATATTTGTCAAATGGTTTGTAGACTTAAAGATTTATTTTTATGGAGTTGAAGACTATGTCTCATGTTCAATTCAGTAGCTCTTGATTTTTGTTTTCTCTCTTGAATACTTGAAAAGAGAAGGATAATATATTATAGGAAATGTATTATTTGAAAGTCTTGATATTTAAGAGTATGTAGAATCAAACATTATTTTCAGTGTACCTTTTTTCTTGTGGATTGGATAGGATTCTTATTAATCTTTTAATACTTAGAAAGAATGTACAGTCTTATTTTTAGAGTTTTGCAAAGCTATTTAAAGATTTTCCCTCCCCTCACACAATGTTGTAAAAGCTTTTTGTGCTATTTACCATAAGTTGTGCTTTTATTTATTTATAGAATTTAGGTCATAAGTTGTGCTTTCTTGTTCATTAGATATATTCATGGTTTAATTCTTAACTAACTATTCGGTTCAAACGCACTTTAACTTTAGAGGTGGTATCAACTTATCCAACGCTTTCAATGTTTCTTGTCCTTTTGATTTTCTTACCTCTATTAAGCATCTTTAATGTTCTTTCATTAATAATTATGTTGAATCATCAAACTTTGTTTGTCTTCTTTTTATTAATCACCAATAACTTCTTTGTTCCTATCAACTTAGGCTACAAAGATTAACTAATAAAATATATTCGCTATCTATCTTCTATTCATTGAATAAATCGAATACACAAACCTCTACATGATATATTTGATTGAATTGCAAAAGTTTTGATTTCTTATATGAAATCCAGATTAATTTGTCTCTTGATTGAGATTCTCTATTGGATTAAAAATTGATTTATACAATACCCATGAACTGAGCTATTTAAACAATATCTTTGTATCGGTTGTGACTCCATCTTGCTATTATAGCTTTTATAATTTTGCATGTAATAACAATTTTGCTATTCCAACAAGATACTAGACATTTAATAGTAACTTTTATTTTAGTGGCTTTCGTAACTTTCGTGCATGATATATTGAGAATCAATATACCATAAGCAAATATTATATTGTAAGTACATATTTAAGAATCAATAACGTAGAATATGTTATTTACTAATAATTTCTTAAACTAAGTACACCACGTGCAACGCACGTGTGACATACTAGTTGCATAAAGTGAGTGAGTGATTCTTTAGATGAACCTGGGACCCTATACCCATCATTCCATCGCCAAAGAGCGAAGATACATAGCAAGATTCTCCACTAACAACAAAATTAGAAACGTCACCAAACCAACAAAAAGGCTAATCCAAACCCTATAAAAAGAGTCTATAACACACAATTATTGAGCCCAAGCAAATCCCAAGCCCAAGGCCCACCTCAATAATGTATAACAGTAACATTATACTCCACAGTTGCATCCCCTGAGTTCAAATCAAACCAGTGAGTCCTAGCCAAAGCATACCCATTAGCAAACCTAAACAGCCCACTCCCTCCAATAACGGGCATCTCCCTTAACGGGTGCATCGGGGCGTTGCGCCCAAGAACCGTTAACACGCTCCCGTTATACTTCCCTGCAGTGAAACACAAGTTCATGGCCTGCAAAAAGGCCAGCTCACCTTCGGCAGCACCGGCGTACATTCCCTGGGCCCGGCCGACTTCGGTCGAGTTTGGGCTTGGGCCTTGTGTTAACGGATCGTCCATCATCGTGATCATTCCGAATGCGGATAGGGAGTTGTTAACGGGTTCAGTGACCGGGACCGCGGTGGGTTTGCGCCCGCTAACGATGTCGTGGAAGTAGAAGTGGAGGTGGCTGATTTTCTGCCTTAGATGGGCCTTAGATGGGCTTGTGCTTGTTTTGATGAAATTGGCTGGTTTGGACTCAACATTGAGGAGGAGGAAGAGGAGCAGGAGGAAGAAAGGAGATTTGGACATTTTGAAAGGTTGGTGTGTGTGTATATTGTGATATTGTGGGTGGGTGGGGACTAAATATATGACTGCTAGCATATATCGTATAGAATAAAATAGCCCACGTTTTGAGTCCTCAATTCTCGCACCAGTAACATCCTCTTTTCCTTTTGATTATCCTTTAATTGTGGATCAATACCTCTTTATTATCTGATTAGATATTACCTTAATTAGCAAATTTGCTGATTAATATTCTTTATTACTGTTGTCTGCCGTTAACCTTATCAATGCCCATTAGTGCTGATTTAATTGGCAATATTTGATCCACCAACGGGAGAAAAAAATCTATCTATAAATATCTTTAGTTTTGCTAGCCTGAAATACATAAAACAAAAAATTAACTTTCTTTCTCTGTTAAAAAACAATAGTTTCCTTCTATTCAATTTCCTGAGCAATTGTTCGAGCTGAGTTTCATTCCTCGAATTGTGAGTGCACATGATTTGAGGATGCTGTGTTAACCTTGGGGAGCGACCGCCAAGTAGCCGATTTGCACCACGGTGGGGCGAAATCTTTTAAAGCGATGGTTTACACCACGACCGTAATTTCTAAGTTCTTCTCTATCTTTTTTGTGATCGCTATTGATCTATTCTCAGATCTTTTTCAACAATTTAAAAGCGATTTCAAAAAGTTTAGATCAATGGCATATCCTACTACTCACAAAACCATCCCTGACATGTCCAAACTCGAACCACTTGATGGTAAAAATTATAGGCGATGGTCTGAAAAATTACTTTTCTTTTTGGAGCAAATTAATGTTGATTATGTGTTATTCAATGACAAAGTTCCTGATGATTTATTTGAGCCTGCGAAAGGAGCATCTATTCGAATATTTGAGAGAGATAATAAAACATGTAGAGGTCATATTTTGAATCACATGTCAAATAATTTATTTGATCTCTATGTTACTAATAAGTCTGCAAAAGAAATTTGGAATGCTTTAGAAAAGAAATACGGAACAGATGACGCTGGCCTTAAGAAGTATGTTACGGGAAAGTGGCTTCAATTTTAGATGGTAGATGACAAGCCAATCATGGACCAGGTTCACAAGTACGAGAACATAGTGGCTGATGTTCTATCCGAAGGCATGAAGATGTGTGAAATTTTGCAAGCTAATGCACTGATCGAAAAACTACCGCCTTCATGGAGTAACTACCGCAACCAACTGAAGCACAAAAGAGGGACATGACTCTTGAAGAACTAATTGGCCACATGAAGATCGAAGAGGCCAACAGGCTCAAAGATAAGTCTAGTTCTGTTTCTGATTTTTCTCATAAATCTAATCTCGTGGAACCTTCTTTTGTGGGCAAGAATGACAGGTTCAAGAACCAAGGGAGAAAGCCTCAAAACCAATTCGAGGTACAGAAGAAAAATGCAAATAAGTTCAAGAAATCAGAAAGGATTCAGAAGAAGCCAAAGGGAGCTTGCTATGTATGCGGGAAACCTGGTCACAAGGCTTATCAGTGTCAACACCGTCATGGTCAGGAGAAATCCAACATGAAGCTCAATCAAACCCACTCCAAAGCCCAAGCAAATCTGCTCGAGGAAGAAGTAATAGCTGCAATGATCTCCGAGGTCAACATGGTAGGAAGCATGGTTGAATGGGTAGTGGACACAGGGGCTACGAGACACATATGTGCCAACAAGGACCTGATTCAAGATTTTGAGAAAGCTAAGGATGGAGAGTGTGTCTACATGGGAGATTCAAGCGTTGTGGGAGTACTCGGTAAAGGAAAGATTCTCCTCAAATTAACTTCTGGAAAACTTTTAGCTTTAAAAAAATGTGCTTTATGTGCCTTCATTACGTAGAAAGTTAATTTCTGGTGCTCTTCTGAATAAGGCGGGTTTAAAATTGATATTTGATGCAAATAAGTTAGTTCTAACCCGCAACGGTGAATTTGTTGGCAAAGGGTATTTGAATGGAGGGTTATTTGTACTGGTTGCCTCAATTAATGCTATGAATGAAGGTTCTAATTCTGCTTATATTACTGAGTCTATTAATATTTGGCATGGTAGATTAGGACATGTTAATGTAGCTTCAATCAAATGCTTAAGAAAGTTAAATTTGATACCTGCTATGTATGAAAATGGCTTTGTCAAATGTGAAGTATGTATCAAATTTGAGCCATTTTCGTACATAGCAGGTATCAAATTTAACTTTCTTAAGCGTTTGATTGAAGCTACATTAACATGTCCTAATCTACCATGCCAAATATTAATAGACTCAGCAATATAAGCAGAATTAGAACCTTCATTCATAGCATTAATTGATACATGCAAAAAAGCTATTTAAATCTGTTACTAATAGGCAATCTGAACTCTTAGAATTAATCCATAGTGACTTGGGTGATTTCAAGAACACAATGAGCAAAGGAGGCAAAAGATATTACATCACCTTCGTAGATGACTTTTCTAGGTATACCAAAGTTTATCTTTTGAGATCCAAAGATGATGCTGAAGAAATGTTTCTCAAATATAAGGCTGAAGTTGAAAACCAATTAGACCGTAAGATTAAGAGATTAAGGTCTGATAGTGGAGGGGAGTATAGCACAAACTCGCTTAAAGAATTCTGTGAGAAGAATGAAATAATTCATGAACTTACCACACCTTACACGACACAACAAAACGGTATTGCAGAGAGAAAAAAATAGAACACTAAAAAATATGATGAATGCTATGTTGTAAAGTTCTGGTCTATCCGACAATATGTGGGGGGAAGCTTCTTTATCTGCTTGCTACATACTCAATAGGGTACCTCATAGAAAATTAGATAAAACTCCATATGAGCTTTGGAAAGGTCACACACCAAACCTGAAATACTTGAAAGTATGGGGGTGTCTAACTAAGGTTGGTTTACCTGACTTTAAACGTGATAGAATTGGATCTAAAACTATTGATACTGTATTTATTGGTTATGCTCAAAATAGTGCAGCTTATAGATTCATGTCTTTAGATAATCATACTATTTGTGAATCTAGAGATGCAGAATTTTTTGAACATATTTTTCCTTTAAAGAAAAAAGCTAGCTTTGATGATGTATCTGTTTCTATGCCTACTTCTTTACCTGCATCTATATCTACTAATGAAATGCATGATTTTGAGCTAAGATGAAGCAAAAGACGTAGAGTTGAAACTAGTTTTGGTCCTGATTTTATTACTACTTTTCTAACTGAAATATTTGATATTGATGAAATTAATGAAAGCTTATTATCAATATATATGATAGAAGAGGATCCTAAAAGTTATGAAGAGGCTATAAGATCTATTGATGCTAGTTTCTGGAAAGATGCAATCAATAGTGAATTAGAATATATTCTGTCTAATCACACATGGGAACTAGTAGATTTGCCTAAGGATAGTAAACCCATAGGGTGAAAGTGGGTGTTTAAAAAGAAATTGAAAGCTGATGGGTCTATTGACAAGTTTAAGGCTAGACTAGTCGCCAAGGGACACACCTAAAAGAAAGGCATAGATTTCTTTGATACTTATTCACCTGTCACTAAGATTGCCACTGTACATGCTCTTATTGCCTTAGCTGCAATTCATAAATTGATAATACACCAAATGGATGTAAAAATAGCTTTTCTAAATGGTGTTCTAGAAGAAGAAATATACATGGAGCAACCTGAGGGATTTGTAATCTCTGGTCAGGAAAATAAAGTGTGTAGATTGAATAAATCCATTTATGGCCTAAAACAAGCTCCAAAACAATGGTATGAGAAATTCAACAATACTTTAGTTGGAAATGGTTTTATTATTAATGAGTCTGACTCATGTGTATAATCTAAAGTAGTAGAGTCAGAATGCATAATTATTTGTCTTTATGTCGATGACATGCTTATTTTTGGCTCTAACTTTAGTATTGTGAATGATACAAAGAACTTCTTGTCTTCTCAATTTGAAATGAAAGACTTAGGTGAAGCCGATGTGATCTTAGGGATTAAAATTAAAAAAACTGAAAATGGTTTTTCTTTGTGTCAATCTCACTACATCGAGAAAATTCTAAAGAAATTTAATAGCTATGATGTTGTGCCTGTTAGAACTCCTTATGATCCTAGTGTACACCTAAAGAAAAACAAAGGAGTTAGCGTATCACAACCTGAATATGCAAAAATTATTGGGAGTGTTATGTTTCTCATGAACTATACTAGGCCTGATATAGCATATGCGGTGAGTAGGCTTGGCCGATATACTCATAATCCTGGTCGTGAGCATTGGAATGCTCTTCATCGTTTGCTAAAATACTTGAAAGGTACATTAGACTGGAGATTGCATTTTAATAAATTCCTTGCAGTGTTAGAGGGATATTGTGATGCAAATTGGATATCTGATAATGATGAGGTAAGCTCTACTAGTGAATATGTTTTTACATTGGGTGGAGGAGCTATATCATGGAAATCAACCAAACAAACATGTATAGCTCGCTCCACCATGGAATCTGAATTTGTTGCTCTTGAGTTGGCAAGTCAAGAAGCAGAATGACTAAGAAATTTACTAGCAGATGTCCCATTGTGGGGGAAACCAGCTCCAACTATCTCTCTACATTGTGATTCACATGCAGCCATTGCTACGGCCAACAACATGGCGTATAATGGGAAAAAGAGACATATACGCATTCGTCATAGTGCCGTAAGGCAGCTAATAAAAAATGGTGTTCTCTCCTTGGAATACGTGAGGACTGAGAGGAACCTAGCTGATCCTTTCACTAAAGGGTTGCCAAGGAAAGTTGTCCTTGATACGTCGAGGGGGATGGGATTAAAGCCCATGGATTGAGGAAATCATGGTGGAAACCCAACTTGGTTAACAAGTTCAATGAGGTCAAACGAAACCATGAGATGACTCAACTTGCACTATTCCTTCTATCCCTATGGCGTGAACCAATGCAAGTGATTGATGTTTGTTAGGTTGGGCATTTGCTCTTAATGAATCCATAGCCATATGGTGGTGTAGTTTGAGACGCACTTGATGGATTCACCTACGTGAGTGTGAAGGTGTGGATGCCTTCTATGAGAGTTATTGGGCTATCTCTCTAGAGCACTCATGAGTATCCTGAGGCAGCGCATGGTCTACATGCGCAAAATGTTATGTTGCGAAACTTGCTCGAATTTTAAGATGAAATACGTGTATTGATTGACTTAATGCTATATTCTTTAAGTTCAAGATTTTTATCACTTAGTGAATATAGTTGTCAATCTATCTCACTATGTGTCAATTCAAGTCGTAAGACATTGGCATTTAAGTATTGATCCTTTCTTTTGCTCAAAATCTATTTTTATATCCAAATCCAGTTCTCTCTTTGAATCTTGCATTATGTGGGGGAATGTTGGATGTAATGCAAATTTATGAGAGGGGTATAACGCAAAATATATGACTACTAGCTAGGGGTGCATTCGGTTCGGATACGGTTCGGATATGACACTTACCATATCCATATCCGCTTTCTAAAAACGGATACGGATACAGATATTCATCGGTAAGAAAAAAACATAACCATATCCGCACTAAACGAAAACCGATACGGTTCGGATATTAGATAAGCGGATACGGATACAATACGGATACTAATCGGATATTTGGGAAATGGATATGACAAAAAATACATATGATTATAATATTTCGCACACTAAATATAACTAGAAAAACATTCATCTATTAAACATAATCAAGATAAGTTTATTCAAGCATATAGAAATTGTCACCTCATAGACATAAATACTAGTTCTCATGTAATTCTCAAGTCTAATCCAAACAACCAAAAGTGTGAACCAGATCCGGATATCCAACCGTATCCGCATTTTCGACCAAAACCGTGATCCAAACCATATCCGGATGAAAATCAAACTACAAAAAGTACGTAAACCGTATCTAGAAAAGTGCAGAATCAGATCCTGATATCCCAACCGTATCCGCATTTTCGACCAAAACCGTGATCCAAATCAGATCCTGATGAAAACCAAAACCAAAATCGTATCCGAAACCATATCCGACCGGTTTCAATTTTTCCCTACCATATCCGCTTTCTAAACGGATACGGTTGCGGTCGGTCCGGATATATCCGGACCGTTTTGCACCCCTACTACTAGCATATATCGTATAGAATAATAGCCCACGTTTTGAGTCCTCAATTCTCGCACCAGTAACATCCTCTTTTCCTTTTGATTATCCTTTAATTGTGGAGCAATACCTCTTTATTATCTGATTAGATATTACCTTAATTAGCAAATTTGCTGATTAATATTCTTTATTACTGTTGTCTACCGTTAACCTTATCAATGCCCATTAGTGCTGATTTAATTGGCAATATTTGATCCACCAACGGGAGAAAAAAATCTATCTATAAATATCTTTGATTTTGCTAGCCTAAAATACATAAAACAAAAAATTAACTTTCTTTCTCTGTTAAAAAACAATAGTTTCCTTCTATTCAATTTCCTGAGCAATTGTTCGAGCTGAGTTTCATTCCTCTAATTGTGAGTGCACATGATTTGAGGATGCTGTGTTAACCTTGGGGAGCGACCGCCAAGTAGCCGATTTGCACCACGGTCGGGGCGAAATCGCTTTTAAGGTAGTGGTTTACACCACGACACAGTAATTTCTAAGTTCTTCTCTATCTTTCTTTTGTGATCGCTATTGATCTATTCTGTATCTTTTTCAACAGGTACAAGTAAGGAGGTTAAAAGAGTGACCATGTGGTGGGCCAAGTTTTGGTTGGGTAGGCAGCTTTTTTGGGATGGCTTGGGGACTGGGGTGATTCGTGGTCCATGAGGAGGCATCATTTGGACTGGGTTGATTCGTGGTCCATGAGGAGGCATCATTTAGGGGTTCAAGCTTTGTCTTCCAATTCCATAGATTGTCGGCAACGTCACTTTAGGGGGAGGATGAGGTAGACTCTAGAGACAGGAAGCATCGAAATTAGGCGATAGAAACATTAACACGTGTCATGGATAATTGATAAAAAATGTTTGACATGATATATATATAACGTGTCATGGATAATTGATAAAAATATTTGACATGATATATATATATATATATATATATATATATATATATATATATATATATATATATATATATATGAGATTATATTAATGGGTATCATATATATGTCATATGAGATAATTGATAAAAATATTTGACATGATATATATATATATATATATATATATATATATATATATATATATATATATATATATATATATATATATATATATATGAGATTAGATTAATGTGTATCATATATATGTCATATGAGGGAATTCCCTCATATACAATGACAAGACAATCTTCCTAAGTGTGGTTATGAGGCATTCTCTCCTACTTTATATATTTAGTGGAGATTGTGCCACATTATTGTGTGTGTGTGTGTGTGTGTGTATATATATATATATATATATATATATATATATATATATATATATATATATATATATATATATATATATATATATATATATATAGAACGCATGTTTTCAGATTCCTAGATTTTAGGACAGATGTGACTCAATTACATCCACTCAAATGGGGACCACAAGACATGGGTTGAGGAGTGGATGTGATTGATACACCTCACTACCAAGATCAAAAATGGTGCCAAAATTCAAACATACCCATATTTCTCATATATATATATATATATATATATATATATATATATATATATATATATATATATATATATAAATACCTATGACTTAAGCTCATAAATTTAATAGTACAAGACCAACTTTTTATCCACTCATCTTGCTTGAGATTTGTGATGCACAAATCTCAAAGTGGCCTTTATATCTTTCACTGATCCCAAAGCAAGATGAGTGGTTAGAAAAGTTGGTGCACCACTATTCATTATGAACTTAAGTTCATAGGAGCTCGTTCTCTCTCTCTCTATATATATATATATATATATATATATATATATATATATATATATATATATATATATATATATATATATATAGAGGAATATGGAGAATTGGTATCAAGTTCCTTAAAGGAACTTGGTAGTGAGGGACAAACCGGCCCACACCTCAGGAGAAAGAGGAGAGAGAAAGAGGAGAGAGAAAGATTTTTTAAAAGCTAGACTTGTGGATCAAATTTGTCCATCACTACCAAGTTCCTTTAAGGAACTTGGTACCAAGTTTTTCCATTTTTCTCATATATATATATATATATATATATATATATATATATATATATATATATATATATATATATATATATATATATATATGAGATTATATTAATGGGTATCATATATATGTCATATGAGGGAATTCCCTCATATACAATGACAAGCACAATCTCCACAAAGTGTATAAAGTAGGAGAGAGAATGCCTCATAACCACACTTGGTGAGATTGTGCCACATCATCAGATATGTATAATTCCATCGCATTTGACATATGATACCCATTAATATCATATATATATATATATATATATATATATATATATATATATATATATATATATATATATATATATATATATATATATATATATATATATATATATATATATAAAGATTTCCTATTGAACTTGTTCATAATACACCAACTTTTCTAACCACTCATCTTGCTTTGGGATCCGTGAAAGATATAGGCCACTTTGAGATTTGTGCATCACAAATCTCAAGCAAGATGAGTGGATAAAAAAATGCACCACTATTCATTATTAACTTAAGTTCATAGAGCCTTGCTCTATATATATATATATATATATATATATATATATATATATATATATATATATATATATATATATATATATATATAGAGGAATATGGAGAAATTGTATCAAGTTCCTTAAAGGAACTTGTAGTGAGTGGACAAATCCGGCCCACACCTCAAGGAGAAATAGAGAGGAGAGAGAAAGAGGAGAGAGAAAGATTTTTTAAAAGCTAGACTTGTGGATCAAATTTGTCTGACATCACTACCAAGTTCCTTTAGGAACTTGGTACCAAGTTTTTCCATTTTTCTCATATATATATATATATATATATATATATATATATATATATATATATATATATATATATATATATATATATATGAGATTATATTAATGGGTATCATATATATGTCATATGAGGGAATTCCCTCATATACAATGATGCACAATCTCCACAAAGTGTATAAAGTAGGAGAGAGAATGCCTCATAACCACACTTGGTAGAGTTGTGCACATCATTGTATATGAGGGTCCCATCATTATGACATATGATACCCATTAATATCATATATATATATATATATATATATATATATATATATATATATATATATATATATATATATATATATATATATATATATATATATATATATATATATATATAAAGATTTCCTATTGAACTTGTTCATAATACACCAACTTTTCTAACCACTCATCTTGCTTTGGGATCCGTGAAAGATATAAAAGCCACTTTGAGATTTGTGCATCACAAATCTCAAGGCAAGATGAGTGGATAAAAAGTTGGTGCACCACTATTCATTATGAACTTAAGTTCATATATATATATATATATATATATATATATATATATATATATATTAAGAGAGAGAGAGGAAAATTAGAAAAGTTGATAAGACATGAGATTTATGATAATGGAAATAGAAGTTCAGAACATTCAGCATCTTGCAGTGAACTCCCTATAACTTTCAAAATCGCACTATACACCCAATAACTTTTACAAAAAACCTCGAAAGTTAACACCGTTATATGAAAACGAAATACCTCTTAAATTATTTTTCAAAAAAATATCCCTTTATGACCTTTTCTATATTTTGAAACCTAAAAGAAAAAATCCATCGTCTTTTGTTATTCATTCTCCTCTTGTTCGCTCCCAAATTGGCGTCTAGAAGGACCTGAACCTCTTTTTTTTGGCCAAAATTATCATTCAAAATGCCTTTCTTTGTTTTTTTTTTTCTAATTTATGGTGGTTATCTACAAAACGTGAAAACTTATTCGGGATTTTTAGCAATTCCAAACGTTATTGGGGGTTTAGTGTAATTTTGAAAGTTATTGGCGCTTACTGCAAAAAAAGTCTTGGGGGTCTAGTGTAATTTACCCTTCTTCTGAACCGTGAGAATTCCCCTAACAATCATTAAATTTAAGATACTGAACTATAAAAATAAATGATCAATAACAATTGTACAGTTGTGCTTCTAATATTTTCAAGAATAATTCTATTTTTTTAATAAAATGTTTTTGTGTGGGCATAGTGGACGGTTATAGCTAGGTTTTGAGAGTAATACCAGTCAAAAAGATAACGAGAAGAAAGTATCTCACTATATAACAGAAAGTTCACCATGTTACTCATGTCTCATTATTTGTCCATATGTAAGCAATTGTTGTGTGTATTGTACTCGTCTCAACGAACTCTATAAAGTATAATTCCATAAAAGGTGAGTCATAATGGTCAAGTCTATTTATATATCAATAAACGATTATGATTAAGAAACTGAATTCTCCACTGCTATATTAATCTGAGGATCTTGGTGTTTTGTGTTGCATGATGTTCAGCTGATCATTTTCCCAAGAACCTGGGGCTCTAGTGTCAACGTGGTCATTATCAGAGGACATAATAAAAGATTACACCAGTCTTTAACTTTTTGCCAGGTATGTGGGGTTTGGCAAAGGATGGAAGTCTTAACTTAGGCAACACGCAGATATATATGTTCGCCTTGCTAGTTCTTTTCCACGCCTAGGGTTTTAAGGGTCTCATGCTTAGTCAACTCCAATGCTATTGCATGAGTGCTGGTATTAATTTGACAAAAAGAGAAGTCTATGCTTATATTTTCTTCTAGAAGGACACTTGGAAACCCTACAAAATGGAGAGTCCGCTATTTGTGTTGATATAAAATGATGGGTGTCCAGTGTCCGCTCAATTATTGTATATGACGTACCTTTTCGTGGGGTTCTCTATGTAGTATTGTTACGTGCAATAAAAGTCTTATTAGAACACCTCGTATATAAGAAACATGAATTGACTCGCACACAAGAAAAGATAGGGGCAATTTGGAGATTTTAACTGCTCGGTAAATGGTCCATAACGTTTTGCATGCGAGATGCCCTAAGGTGATTTATTACCAATATACATGGTAGGGCAATTAGTAAATAACAAAAAAAAATATATTAAAAGGAATGAAAACTAGATTTCATTTGGCCTGAGAGGCAAATTTTGCCATTTTGGGATTATGTGGGAATTTTTTTTGTTGTTTAGTGAAAAACAAGATAATAGAGGGTTCAATGGGAAATTCCCTAAAGTATTGGGAATTTTGTAGGAATTTAACCAAGATTTCAAAAAAAAAAAAAAAAAGAAGAACGCAATAACTTATTGACTTTGAAATTTAGCCTTTTACATTTTTTATTAGAGATAAATCCTACAAACTTATAATTTATCAATAACATCACTTCTTCGTATATTTTGCTGTATGGTGATCTAGGAACTTTCATACTCAAGGAACACGTAGTCTTTCTCTAGAAAATAACTATTTGCGAATTTTATCTTAGGTGACAAGGATTTTTCTGATTTTATAAAAGAAACTCGATTTTTTTTTGAACATAAAATCAGAGTGAGATGCCCTTTTCAAAAGCTTTAATTAAAAAGACTTGCTATCAAGGGATAAAATTAAAATACAAAATAGTAAATATCAAACAATTCATATTCTACGGGCTGGGAGCGGACTTTGTCGTCACCAGACACGAGAATCATAGGTGATTGACAAAAACTAGAAAGTATTCAAGGGTATCCCTAGCTGGCAAGGAAGAAAACAAATACATAGTCTATAATAAATACATAGTTCACAAAAGATAAAAAGAAAACTAATACAACCCAAGAGCAGATAACAAAATAGAAGAACCAAAAGTTTGGCGAGAGCAGTAAAACATTAGAAATTCGCCCCCACTTGAGCTTCAGGTCCTATATCACTAGCATCTTCTAGTAGTAGTGTTTCAATTTCCTTCTCCTTTGCTATCTCCTTGATCTTTTGTGCCTTGCAATTTGATGATTGCCCTGACCAAAACATGATGAAGTAGGCAATATTAGAAACCAATTTACGGGAAGAAACCGATAGCTCATTGAAGATCAAGTTGTTACGAGCTCACCATAAGCACGCCAATAGATTGTGGGATGTACAATAGACCATAAAGAACGAACTCCTCTATCAGTGATGGAAGAACCCAAGGAGTCAACAATGAAACTAAAATTATAAGAGCTTAAATCCATATCAAGCATAGGAGCATAGTAATTCCAAACATCCTTGGCAAAAGAGCAATTGAAAATAGGTGTTCATCATTCTCAATATGATCTTGGCAAAAGAGCAATTGGTATTTTCTCATCCATCCTTTTTCATCGTTATATTTTGTTTGCGTTTCCTCTTGGAGAGGATCCATAGGAAGATTTTCACCTTAGAAGGAACAATAGATTTTCAGATAAAATTTCTGCCTTCAAAAGAGATGCCCCCACTGTTTAGAACCTTGTATAATGTGTTAACAGTGAACAAACTAGAAGGATGAAAAAGCCACCATGGCTCTCATCTTTAGCATTGATCATAGATGGGATAAAAGGTAAAAGGTGGTTTTTCAAGTTTTGAACTGATTTCCGTTCTTCGACAGATATAAGCCTGCAAATAATTGGATGCTGTAGGCGTTAAAAAAAAATACTTACAAAATCCCCGAAACCAACTCGTGACGGGGAGTCGGCGAATGACAACCCATCGAATGATACGGACGTCACACTTCTGGCGGACCTCGCCATTTGGCGAGCCTCGTGTTCACTTGGCGGCCTCACCATTTCGGCGAACCTCGTGTTCACTTGGCGGCCTCACCATTTCGGCGAACCTCGCTTTTGGCGAACCTCGCTTTTGGCGAACCTCGCTTTTGGCGAACCTCGCTTTTGGCGAACCTCGCTTTTGGCGAACCTCGCTTTTGGCGAACCTCGCTTTTGGCGAACCTCGCTTTTGGCGAACCTCGCTTTTGGCGAACCTCGCTTTTGGCGAACCTCGCTTTTGGCGAACCTCGCTTTTGGCGAACCTCGCTTTTGGCGAACCTCGCTTTTGGCGAACCTCGCTTTTGGCGAACCTCGCTTTTGGCGAACCTCGCTTTTGGCGAACCTCGCTTTTGGCGAACCTCGCTTTTGGCGAACCTCGCTTTTGGCGAACCTCGCTTTTGGCGAACCTCGCCAATTAGCGAGCCTCGTGTTCACTTGGCGGCCTCACCATTTCGGCGAACCTCGCTTTTGGCGAACCTCGCTTTTGGCGAACCTCGGTTCATTCACCGAACCTCAGATTCGTTGGCAAGCCTCGTTCCTTTTAGCGAACCTCGAACCTCAGATTCATTTGAACTGCACGCAGGCACCTAAGAATTCGGCCGAGGCACCTCGGCCAACTTAGCCGAGGCACTCTACTAACTTAGCCGAGGCACTCGCCATCAGCTCCGAGCCACCTTCGGTCGGCACAAACCCCCGATTTGTATAAATAGGAGGGGGTCTTCTTCATGAGGGGCCGGATTTTGTTTTGGGGTCTTGCTGACATAAGGGCCGGGCTTTGGGAAAGCTTGACTTTAGGCGGATCTCGCTGGACTTTGGGCGATTTTCTACGCCCCGGCACCGGCGAGCACGAACCCAGCCAACGCCGATCTACAAGCTAAGGTAATCAATTCGGTCGAACTACAGATACCCTCTAGATTAAGCTTCGCCTTAATCTCGTGGATAGCCGTGATTTCTCCTAGTAGATCTCACCCGCCCGCGATCCTCTCCTTTGTGAGTGCGATCCCCGCAGCGATCCTCTCCTTCGTGAGTGTGATCCTCAGCGCTTCGCTTCCTTCAGAAACGAGCCCCTTTACGCCTCAGAAGTTCCGTAACCCGTTTCCACTGATCGAATTGCGGTGGTCCACGGACACAAAAGTCCCCGACAGTAAAGAACCCACGCAAGCGGTGATCTCGATATAACGAGATCCTCGTTTGTTCATCCAGAAAAGTTGTAATCTTTTTGATTTTCATTGTAAGCCTTATAAAAGGCGATATTTTTCTTTGAATTTGTTTCAGCGATCAAGTTTGTAACAGCTCAAATCAATGACAATCAAACCGACTTTACCACGAACAAGCCGGGCGATCATTGGGAGCCACCGCCTCAGATCGGAGGTCGCCGTACGCAACCGCGGATCCCTATCCCGGTGGAGGAAGAGGTCGAAGTTCGAAGTTCGACCGCCAGGCACGAGGAGTATCTTTCCTCGCCCCCTCCATCAGCCTCTCCCCGCCGCTCCAAGAAGGACTCACCGCAAGGAGAACCCGATGGCCTCGATGTAGAGCCCCAGACGGCGAGTCCAACCCCGCCGCCGTAGGTAGCGAGAAATCCTTCGGCCTCAAGTCCGATGGTGCCCAAATGAACGCCGATGATGCTCGCACTCTCCAAGCGAGCTCGCCAAAGGCGACGACAAAGCATGGCGCAAACATGCCAAGGCCATGCAACTGTGGATGGGGTCCGCTACGGCGGATCTAAGATCCAGATTTACGCAGGCTTCACCAAGTGATCGACGGTCTATCCAAGCCGCCAACCGACGAAAGTGGGTCCGTGTTAAACGGAACCGCTTCCACACTTCAGAGGCAAGATCCAAGACTCTCTGCGCAGCACGAAGCTTTGGTGCAAGCAGCTCGTGGAATTGAAGAAGGAGGTGGTAAAGAAGCCACCAACGTATCACCGTGTTTGAGGCCCAAGTCTAACGGTGCCCCAACCCCGCTGCCCACGCCCTGCTCTCTAAGACTTAAGCCGGGCTATAGCGCCTCAAGTTCAACACCAAAGCCCAAGACCGACGGCGCCAAGGTCAAAGGTGCTCGCACTCAACCGTGGTGAAGGCAACTCCGCCACCACCACCAAACCAACTATCAAGGATCGCTAGTCCTCCAAGTCACGGGTCACCTCATACAGATGCACCTGCTCTGCAGCGACCGAGATTCCGCAACCCCACCAACCGGATTAAAGATCGGTCCGAGTCCCTTGAAACTTCACGCCACATAAGCGAAGTCAAGGCGAAGTTACTTTCGCGAGTTTGGGCCATTCTGAAGAAGACGCCTCGCCCGATGACGATGACGCTATACCCGAGATCGCGCCAACACACGGCAGACGCTCCTGCACACACACCGACGAAGCCGTACTACCGCGGTAACGAAAATCTCGGCGGATTCCCCTAAATTGACGCGGTCATGCTTGTGCTCCAAGCTCATCAAGACGGTGCTTTCGGAGTGCAATCGCCATCAAGAAGTTCCAGAAAGGGTGTCAGTCTTCCAGAGACTCACCACGGAAACGCCGAGACCTAGGTCAAGGCGATTCAAGGTCGCAGACTCGAGCCAATGAATTGCCAGAGGTCACCAACAATATGACCGGCAAGGAACCGTCATCGCGGCTTATTCCTAGCGCATCGCAACGGTTAACTCGTTTGCGGTCCGGGACTATCCGACGGTCCAGATACGACAAACTTCAAGGATACCCGCGAGGATGATGCGCCGGATATCGGCTCCCGCAATCACCGATCATACAAGATCTAGCTAAGGGAGCCCCAAGAAACGCTTATGATCGCATTGCATCAAGTGGCTAAGATGCTAGACGGCGCTGAATAAACAACGGAAAACTTCAAGTTGGAAATGGAGTTGGCCATGCACGATGAGAGAAATGCATGACCAAAGATCCAAGCCTTGACAAAACATCGAGGTGAATCGAAGTCACAGATCGACGCCGAATTCAAGATGACATTCGATCGAGGAGGCACAAGAGGATGATAACCCTCCGAACCACGCAACGCCGGGCATAATGTAGATATGGTCGCCATGAGAGCGAGAAGATCAAAGACCTCGAGAGCAAAATCAACTCACCGATTGCCAAGAAGTGAAGAAGACAGTATTCCTTGCCCATACCCGAGGGAGTGGGAATCAATTCCGCACTGCCTAAGTTTAACTTAATAAACTTCACACCGCTTGATCGGAGGGGTTCCCCGACGCAAAGACTTGATTTATTTCAAGTCGCACTCTGAGTAATATCCCAACGAGCCCCGATGGTTCGCATTATTCGCCGCACCCCGCCTTCGATGGTATCACCGCCTCAAGCCGGAGCATTCACGTACCGGGACGACATGGAATCTAGTTTCCTCACCAATTTCTTCGACGACGATACCGGCATCGATCGACGCTGCTCGACGGAAGCTGCATGACCTGAAACCAGATATCTTCGCCAAACGATTTCGAATAAGGCAATGAACCGTCGATCCGATAACAGGAGTTCATCCTCCGCACTGCCATAACAACTTGTCGATAGACGCATTTAGAGGCAATGGGGACCGCACCATCCATAACGTGGAAGGATTTGAATGTTCGTGGAGAGCAAGCTGAAAGATTCCTCAAGAGGAAAAAGGCGAAAGAGGCCACCGACGCCGAAGTTCAAACGTAACTTTGTCCCACGCGGCAAAGGGAAAGAGCAGGCCAAGGCGGTTGTGAACCAAACGCTCCAACTCCAACCCCAAATAGCAAAGAAGAATAACAACGGCCGAACAGTAATAATCGACGCGGCAACCAGGTCGCGCGTAAATGTATAAGCTGCAGTTGAGATTCCTCAAATCCTATTCCTTTAGGGACGACGAGATTCCTGGTCTCTTCAAATATCTTGTTGAAAATAACAAGATCAAGCTCCCTCCGATTCAGAATCAAGAGGAAGCATTGAGGACGAACGACCCAAAATACCGCTACAGATCACGTGGCGTCATCACCCCACTAAATCCGCTTCACTTTAAGGACAAAATCCGTGCTTTAATTGACGTAGGGTCATCACTATGAAGCCGTCCAAAGAAAAGAAGGTCGGAGCAAATGCGGTGTCCATAAGCTTTGGGTCAGTGCCATTGACATGGTTTGAACCTAAACCAGTAGTCAAAGTCGCAATGAAGACGGTGAACGACGACCCACATAAGCAACGCCAGAAAGGACTTGTATCATATACAGCCCCAAATGGCGAAGTCCTGTGGATCCACCCAGACCTGCTTGAGGATGAGCAATGGGTAGCCTCTTCTTCATCGAAGAAAAAATCAAAGCGGAAGGGAAAGGCATGCCATGCTACTTCCGCAATTCTGGAGGGAGATGACGAACAGGTGGTAACATTCCAGTTGTCCGAAGGAGAACCTGAAGCCCACGCCACCAGGAGCGGACACGAGTACAAATACAAATACCCGGAAGTCTCCGACCCAAATGCTAAGACGCTGTCAGAGCTGGGGGTACCAACAACACCCCTCACTCGCGCTGAAAAGGCGAAAGACAAACAGCCACAGGAAGTTCAACTCCGGGGGCCTCTTCGATTCGCCTATGGAAGAGATAAACCGAACTTCAAACTCTCCATACCGCTTTGATGTAATGGCACAATTGGCCAATATCCCGCCAGATAACTCTCACGAAGGTTCGTTGTCAAAGGAAACCGAAGCTCTACAAGAAGCTCGGCCGACTCAGGTGTTTCACTCAGATCAAGCCGATTTCTAAGAATCGCCAACAATGCAACCTTGCGGCGAACACTTCCCCGCATCACTTTTACAAAGGAGGATATGCACAAGGAATTCCAAGCACGATAGGCCGCTTTACTTCACCGGTATATTGGCTCCAAATGGGTTAACCGGATCCAAGTCGATCCGGTTCCACTGCGGAGCATCATGCCCTCAAGGCATGTATCACCTAATCCCCAAGAAAGCCACAACAGCACGATGATCTACGGATTTAACACCCGCCGGTCTCCGCTGGTAAAACCGATAAAGTGCCAAATGGGGACTTGAAGTCCAAGTCACCGCTATGTGATTGACGCAGACTTCCTATAACTTATTGTTGGTCGACCTTGGATCCACAAGAACGCTATAGTCCCATCCACTCTTCATCGTCTCAAATATGTAGACACTAATAATGAAGTCAAGACGGTGGTCGCGAACAAACAACCGTTTAAGGGGATGGAGAATTATTTCACTGATTCTCTCCTCTACGGTAATGAGTCCGAAACTGAATCATCGGCCCAAGGCACGGACAGCGGTGAAGAAGCTGATACCGAAGCCGGGCTTGGTTATAGTGGTGGTTTTGTTTTAAATGACATTGTACCCCTTGTAATCAATCTTGACGATGAAGAATCGTCAGATGAACATTGTAATTGGCAAATTGCCGATGAATCAATAAATGACGATTTAGAGTACCCTTTGTCTTTGAATGATGTAATGACAGGTTTATACAACGATCCGGAGTTGCACCTACCAATTCGGTCATTTTGCTTTACACAAAAGCAGTTCCGAGACTCCTTTGGGACAACACTTGTCATCCCACGAAGATCAAGTAGTGAGAAAGACTTGGTTTACGGAAAAGGAGATGCGCCCAACGTCAATCATTTCTTTGAAGAAGATGAAGATGACAATGGGCCTATCCTCCACACATTCAGATATAGTCCAGAAACACTGGGTATTATGAAGAAGTGGGGGTACAACTTGACACAAGGGGAAGGTCTATGTTTTGGGCGAGGTTCTCGAGTCCCTCCTAAAGCGGCATATGTCCCAAGAGGGAAGCCTGATAACTACTATGCATTCGAAGGGATTGGGATACTAATCCTCCTCGAAGATGAATGCTCATGGTCGATTGATGATAATCCACCCAATGAGGGAGACGGACATTCGCCCGATTCTTCTACTGATTCGACACCACTCTGAGAAGCTTTCAAGGCTTTGATGTCAAATATGGCTACTACGATCCCGCTACTATTGAGAGTGATGAAGATATGCCAACATGGGAAGACCCATGGGTCCATCAACTCAGAGAGCAGTTTGGGGATAAATTCAAACAAAGAGAACCCCCCACTAAGGACGAGGTAGTCCAGGTTAATATGAGTGATGAAGAGCATCCTAAGCTCATAAACATCGCAATACTCTTCCCTCAAGAGAAGGAAGAGTTAATTGCCTTGATCAGGGAGTATATCGATGTATTCGCCTGGAGTTACGAGGACATGTCAGGACTCGACCCTAATGTGGCGACACATCGCCTCAACATCAAGATGGATGTCAAACCTGTCAAGCAACAAGAAGACGGTTTCGTCCACAAATATTGCAAGCAATCGTTGACGAAGTGAAGACACTCATAGAATCGGGATTCATCGAGGAAATTTAACATCCGGATTGGGTGGCGAATATAGTCCCGGTCATGAAGAAGAATGGCTCGATTAGGACTGTGGTCATTACGAGATCCAACGCCGCTGCCCAAAAGATGACTTCCCTCTTCCAATCACTGATGTCATAGTCGACAATACGTGTGGATTTGAAAGAATGTCATTCATGGATGGTTTCTCGGGTTACAATCAGATCAAGATGCACCCCGATGACGCCAAGCACACGGCGTTCAGAACGCCCATCGGTATATATTGCTACACGGTCATGCCGTTCGGCCTCAAAAATGCCGGCGCCACATACCAGCGAGCGATGACCAAAATTTTCCAGGATCATCTCCGGAAAACGGTCGAATGCTACGTTGACGACTTGGTTGTGAAAAGCTGTGACAAAGGAGATCACATCAAAGATCTTAGAACGGTATTCGAGCTCATGCGAACCCATCAGTTAAAAATGAATCCTGCCAAATCCTTCCTTGGGATGTCCAGTGGCAAGTTCCTTGGCTTTGTCGTCACCAACAAAGGAATCCATGTCGATCCTGATAAAGTAAAGGCGATTCAAGAATTGCAACCCCCGAGAAATCTGAGAGAACTCAGGGGATTACAAGGGCGACATGACATCCGACGGTTTATATCAAACCCGTTCGAAGTGCCAACCGCTCTCTAAGTTGAACAAGAAGGGCGGTCGCTTATTTGGGACTACACTTGTCGAAAGCGCTTGAAGAGATCAAATCATATCTCTAAACCTCCCGTTTTGTCGCGACCGCAATGAAAGCCATTCCCGATTTACATCAAGGCAACAGACCACTGTTGAGCGCTTTGCTCGCGCAAGACGATGACACGGTCACTTAACAGCGGTATTACCCGAGCCAACATTAGTCGGCGCCGAAGTCTCGATATCCAATGGTCGAAGCGCTGCCTTGCATTAGTGTTCGCGATTCGTAAAATGCGGCACTATTTAGCCTGACAGACGATTTATGTTATCTCTAATGTAAACCGTCCGAATATTTATGACCCACCGCCTCAATGAGTTGGCGCTTGGCAAAATGGGCTTTGCTCTTGTCCCAATACGACCGCACTTCAAACAATGTAAGTCACCAAAGGGCAAGCGATTTATGATCTCTGGTCGCCAACCCGACAACAGACGCAGTTGAGCTATATGATGACCTTCCGGATGAAGTCCAAGAAGTCAACACTACATCGCACCAACAAATATGGTGTCTGTATTTTGACGGAGCTTCTCGAGCTACCAACGTGGCAAGTGCCCCCGGATGTTCTAAGATTTCCGCCGGAGTCGGGGTTGTCTTAGTTTCCCCGGGGAATCATGTCATGCCCCGTGCTTATTCACTCACCGAACCTTGTTCCAATAACGTAGCCGAATACAATGCGCTACTTATTGGACTTAGTTTCGCCAAGGAGCTGGGGGTCGAGTATCTCGAAGCGTACGGCGATTCGCAATTGATAGTTGCTGCATTCGGTGACTATGAAGTTAGGAACCCCGATCCGTCCCCTATCATCGATAGCCGCTGAAATGGCGACTCATTTGAAGAATTCTTCATCGAATATATCCCGCTTCCAAACGCTTTACGCGATGCATTGGCGGGCTAAGGTCGTTAGCACAACCTTCCGGTGACCGAGCAACCGGTTACGGCCAGACTCATCGCCTTTTGTACCGATAAATGATGAGGTACAAGAAAATGAAGGGTAGCTACCAAAGAGGTGCATGCAACCCAAACTAAGTTGGAGCCCCGAGATTGGCGCTTCCTATCATCGACACGCCTACATGGTATTCTCGTAAGACGGAAGGAGAGAGAGTCAATCCGCGAAGAGCTCCAAGATTCTTTTACGACACGTAAACCCGTGATGTTATATCACGGGTACGATGGTCTTTACTCCAATGCCTTTCAAACAAGGAGGCGTAAGAGGTCCTGAAGCACACGAAGGTGAATGTGGAGCACACCACCGGTCCCAAGCTCTACGATTGAATCAGAGAATGGGCTACTTTTGGCCCACGATGATTAATGACGCAATGAGCACGCCGAAATGCCACGCTGCGGTCAAATTCACGCGAATTATATGCATCACCTCCCCGAAAGCAGCTTGCATCCTTCTACCACATCCTCGCCATTCGAGACATGGGGAATGGACGCTGTAGGTCCCATTTTTCCTCCGTCACCAAAGGCGATCGGTTCATTCTAGCGATCACCGACATTTCTAAGTGGGCTGAAGCAATCCCGCTGAAAGAAGTAAAGGCGAAGTACCGCCATCAATTTATCAAACACCATGTCATCTACCGACACCTGTTCCAAGACGGTCGCATTGTAGGCAATAAAATTGCCTTAATCCCTACACAAAGAACTCGACAAGCAAAAGAGCCTAAGGGTTCATCCGAGTGAAGTCGCCCGCCTAAAGGTTAAGTTCACCAATGCTTGACTTTACAAAATAGACAAAAGTGCCGATATCTCTCAAACCGAAGGAATTGGGCAAAATGACCGAGCAAACCGAACCCTTTGGGTGGGTTTGGTTGGCCCGCCTCGCCGAGATAGTCGATTTTCATATATAATTCGGCCCAATTCGACGACGGTTTGAAAGTTACACCCGCTCGTAGCATAAGAGGAGGGTCGCCTGGCGCAGGCTCGACATTCAACCGGTTCGCCCAGCAGACTCTCCCTTCGCACGAGGTTCGCCAAGCAAGCTCTTCCACTGACCGAGGTTCGCCAAGCAAGCTCTTCATTCGCATCGAGGTTCGCCATAGCGTGAACCTCGACATTCAACCGAGGTTCGCCAAGCAATGGCTCGACTCAACCGAGGTTCGCTTATAGCGTGAACCTCGACATTCAACCGAGGTTCACCTACAGCAGCTGAATCTCGACATTCAACCGAGGCTAGACCGCGCACGCCCAAAGCAGACGCGGCTCAAGAGGCGCAGGCTCGACCTCGATACGAGGTTCGCATGTGGAGCGGAGTTCGATCTTTACATGAGCATCAAAGTGCGACAAGGCTCGCCTGCAGCGTCAGTGGTCTGACGAGGTTCGCCCACAACAGTGGTTTCTGCTTTCATCTGAGGTTCGCCCATTTAACGAAGCTCGACTCTCATAAGAGGTTCGACTACAGCGGCGAAGCTCACCATCCAACCAAGACCGCCCACTTGAAGCATGGGAAATGTCACATCCCATAGTGGTCACATCCCATAGTGGTCACATCCCACAGGGGGGGCATGGCTCTCCTCAACTGAGCATGGCCATATCCCACGAATCAAGGAAGTGGCCATACCTCTCCTTGCCTATTTATAAGCCACCATCTCCACATGAGGAAGGGGCTGGCTTTTCTTTTGGAGCTTCTCGAGAATTCAACACTTGCGCACAAGTGAGATCGAGCTCTTCATCAGTAATCTCTTGATCACCCGCAGCCTTGGTCTGATCGTCAACGGGAAGCAACCTCGACTTGAGCATCGAGTGAAGCATCCTCTCGCCACCAAGAACCCATACAAAAGAGGAGTCGAATCAATCTCCTCTTCCTCTGTAATCGAGAAAATTTGATTGTAAACCCATCCATTCAATCAATAAACTTTTTCGACTCTACGTAAGATGGCAATTACAAAGGGGAGCAACCATTCATTCCATGAACTGGTGGTGGCTAATCGTATTGTTGCGCCGGAACCAGGTTCAACCTTGGTTATCGAAGTTTGATCGAGTAAGTACGAGGAGTTCCTCTCCTCGGGCATCTAGCCCAAATAAGACACGCAAGTGTCGCCGAAGTCTCGTATGAGACTTCAGCCCCGTGGCTTCGCTGAATCCTCTCGAAATAACTCGACAATCAGCCTTTGTCTCTCAAGGACAAGGCTCCAAGAGTTAGCCAGGTTAAGAAGTGGGTTGTTAAGCAACCCAAGTCAACTTCGATGTTGTTAGCTGTTTGGCTTCGGCGAGCCTCGCCTCGCGTAGGAAGACCGGACCTTCTAACGGTCCACTCTCAAGACGCGCTGTAACGCCGGCCGACAACTGCCGGGACGCGTTCGAAGCTTTGGTCTCGCTGGACGGATTCCACTATCGCCCAAAGAAAGTCGCGAACCTCGCCCACAAGACGAACGCCGCTCCAGCCGCGAAGCCCGCCTAGCCTACGGACCTCGCCCACAAAACGAACGCCGCCCACCGCAGCCTCGCCCACAAGACTAACGCCGCCTACAAACTCGCATAAGTGGCTAACCTCGCCACAACGGAGGTCCCCTTGAAGGATGAGCCAGGTGAGTGGCTAACCTCGCCAATGTGAGGTCCCCTTGAAAAGAGGTGAGCCTCGTCGCTGGCTAATTTCGCCAACAACATGACGAACATCGCCTGCTGACGAACCTCGCCATAACAAGCGCCAAAATGATGAACCTCGCCATCATGAACCTCGACATGGGGTGTCATCAAAGCAAGTGGATCGAACCTCGTCGTAGGAAGCATCGTAATGACGAACCTCGCCATCTTGAACCTACCCAACAACATGAGGTCCATTCAACCGCATCTAACTCGCCGACAAATAACCTCGCCATAAGCTTCACGCCAGAGCCAAAGGAAACGGCAGCCTCGCCAGGTCGCCAACCGACTCGAGAGCCTCTCTCATACGAGGCTCATTTTTCGAATCCATCGGGGTACACCCGCCGATCTCCGTGATTATCTCACTCGCAAGCTGATGCCACCAAATGCAATCTCATTGTTGCCGTGGAGAAGCTCATTTCGCGATGCGCTACCAATGTTCATCGACACTCCAACCTTCGGTTTTGAGCGATTATCGGACCCACAACCGACGAGGGCGGTTTCGCCATAAGAAACAAGCACCTGCGGTGGTCATTCCTGAGTGACTATTAACATGGTTGGGAGAAGCGGAGCAAGACCCCAACAGTAGCCCTCGACCGCCGACCCCGAAGTATTCCCTGTGGTTACGAGGCGCATTAATCAATAGTCAAAGCGCCTATCGGCACCCGCCTCGCATCGAGCGCAATCCCGCTTGACTATAGCCAATTGGTCGGGGTACCTCAAGAATTTGAGAACTCCCAGATCGCTACGCCTCAACCTTCAATATCGATTTTAGTGATCGATGAGTGTCCTCATGGCCGAACGAGGAGAAGAGATGACACGAAGAATTGAAGAGCAACAAGCTACTATTCTTGCGCAACAAGAATCTATCGACGCTTAGAAATGATGATGGAGGAACTTGTGGGCAAGAAGAAGATGGACGGAGGAGGATCCAAATCAAGCAAGAAGGCTACGACGGGATCATGATGTTCACTAACGCCATCTAAGCGAATCGAATCCGCTGCACGAAAGAGCAGATCATATGTTGCGGGATTTCCAAAAGTACCGGACGCTCAAACTCCAAGGGCAATCTAAGGAGCCGGGTGGCGAGGCCATATCCTATAGAATGGGACGATGTCCCATATCCTCCAAATTCAAGCCACTTAACCTAGCGCAGCTCGACGAGAAGTTCTCCGTCACAACATATCTACTACTTCCAAGCGAAACCGGCATATAACGGTAATGATCCTATCATGACCCGATTATTCATTAGCACTCTTAAGGAGTCGCCGAAAGTGGTTTCAAGGTTAGAGCCCGGTTCTATCAACTCTTGGAAAGATCTCGCAAAGGCTCTTTATGGCCCGATTTTCGATGATGACACCGAGGTGTCTATGGCCACTTTGTTGGCCGAAAAGCAAAAGAAGACGGAGTCGCCAAGACTTTCGCCAAAAGATTCAAATCAATCTTTACACTCCCGACCAAGTCTCGGCGACATTCATCGCGATGTGCGAGCCAACCTTCGATCAACATACTTTCAAGATGGGTGCATTGAAGCACACTCTTGGAGAGAATTGGTGAGGCAAGGCTAACAAGTTGAAAATATGCTTAAGAGGATAGAGGCGTAAGAACCTCGTGACTACCGCTCTAAAAAGGGGTAATCGTGAGCAATTTTACCCCAAAAATAATCGAAGGGGAAGGAGACCTAGTCAGTGGGAACTCAACCTACTTCAAAACCTTTAAGCGTAAACCAATGCCTCCGATAACCGCCCTATGAAGAAGTATGATTTCAAGGATGATCAGTTGTCCCTATCTTCAAGACTTTGCTCAAGATGAACAAGATCACGCTCCTAAATAAAGAAGCCTGAGGAAGCTTCAAGGACTGATGATCCAAAATATCGATGTACCATCGAATGGTACACCATCCGACGGGCATGCTACATCTTGAAAGACAAGATCCAAGTCTTGTTAGAAGCAGTGTTATGACTTTGCGTGAGGATCGAAGAAGGTGTTCGCAAACATGGTCGCCTCCGCCATGACTTTGGCGGAATTCCAAGTGCAGATGGTGTAAAGCCAATCCCTCGCTAAGCCGAGTTGTGAACTTTGATCTTCAGCAGCAGGAGGCACAAGGTATGGTCCTTACACTACCGAAGGCTTAAATTATGTGGGTTCACCCCGACTTGTTATCGATGAACAATGGACTTCTTCAAAGTCTAAAGGGAAGACTTGTAACGCTACCGCCGCAAATTTAAAAGGAGCAAATCAATGATTCCACCGGCAACAAATCACCCCGCTGTAATAATTTGTACCAAAGATTGCTACCCGAGGTGGGAAAGAGTTCTCAAGGGAGTATCCCGAGGCGCACCGATGTACCATCAAAGGCCACCATTGAGCCCAAAACAAGGGAAATCCGCTACAACAGAGCTTTAGGAAGGACACACCGAGACTTCAAGGCCCCTTTCCAGCTTTGATGTTTTAGCTCAACTCTCCAACATCCCGGCGAGGATCACTTTATTCGAGCTCTTGCGCTCTCTCAATCTACCGTAGAAGCTTTATGAAGCGCCATGATAACTAAGCTGCCTCGCCATTTCCGTAAAGCTCAACAGTTTGCTTCAATGTCACCGTGTCTTCATAGCCAATACCTTGCATTACCTTCTCCTGAGGACATGCAAGTGAAGAACCCGGCATGATAGGCCATTATACTTTACCGTTACATTGGCTCTGTCCGAATCAACCGAGCTCAAGTTGATCCAGGATCTGCATTGAGTATCATCCCATTGAGAATCATGCAACATCTTGGGATACCGTTGCATCGGTTGGCAACAACAGGAACCACCATCTATGGTTTCAATGCTACCAATTCTCGTCCCTTGGGCAAGATCAAACTCAAATGCCAAATAGAGACTTGAAGACGATGTTACCGTTACGCCATTGACGCGATACATCCTATAATCCGCTTCTGGCCTAATTCCCGATCCATGAAAACTTAATCGTCCCATCTACGTTGCATCAATGCATGAAGTATGTGGATGAAGAAGGGACGGTTAAAACATTGGTCGCGGAAAGGCAACCATTCAAAGGTGTGGAGAATTATTTTACTGATTCTGTTCACTACCTTGAGGAAGGCCAAACCGATGAACCACAGATCGAGGACTATGACAGCGGAAATGAAGCTGACATAGAGTCCGAACAAGGAGTTGTTTTCAATGATGTAAAACCCTTTGTAATCGATCTGAATGATCCTGATGACGACATAGTCGTTTTTAATGAAAATTATGATTTAGCTTACGCACCGGGTGTTAAAAGTCATACTGACTTCATGTCAGAAATTCTTCCACGCATGGCAACTCCTGCATTGCACATGCCCATTCGGTCGCCATTTATGACAACTCAAAGGCACCTTAATTCTTCACAAGCTGTTTTGTGATACCAGCCCGAACAATGATCGAAGACATTATCTTTGGGTGTCAACAAACCATTGCAAGTCGAGGTGGAACAACCCCAAGCAAAAGAAGAAGAACCCCAATTTTCATATTTCACGAAGCAACATTTGATGAAGAAAATGGGGTATGACTTTCTTCACAAAGAAGGCTTAAACTATGGAGAGGCATCGACACCGATCCGACCGCTTATGTCCCTAAGGCCACCGATGATTACTATCATAAAACTCGTAAAGGGTTGGGATATGAGTCGCCGCATCGCGGGCACGCTACGATCGAGGGTGAGTCGATCACTCATCTTCGGGCAGCTCGATTCTCGACGCCAAGATAGGACAGAAATTAGGTCCTCGATGGCCAATATGACCTCGCTGATCCAATAGAGATTCAAGAAGATGATCTCTTACCGCTATTCGAGGATCCACCGAGTCAACAAATTGGAATGCAATGGGAACATCGCTTTGAACAACGAACCGCCCACCGATGACAAAATAGTCCGAAGTTGATATGGGGATGAAGTCGATCCAAGCCCATATTCATAAGTTTATAGTTTGACACCAAGAAAAGGAGAGCCTTATCGCTTTGGTACGGAATATATCGATGTCTTCGCTGGAGTTATGAAGATATGCCCGCTTAGACCCTCGAAAGTGGCTATGCATTGCCTTAATATCGAACCAGCGCTAAGCTCGTTAAACAACAAAGAACGACGCATTTTCCCTCAGTCATGAAGGCCATTGAGAAAGAAATCGAGAAGCCGATCAAAGCGTGGTTCATTCGAGGTTCAACACCCGATTGGGTAGCCAATATAGTACCCGCTTTGAAGAAAAGTTTTACGATCCTACCGCGGCGCTGACTATCGAGACTTAAATTCAAAGATGTCCGAAGATGATTTTCCTTTACCAATCACGGATATTATCGCCGACAACACGCGTGGATTTGAAAGGATGTCTTTATGGATGGCTTTTCGTGGTACAATCAAATCAAAATGCACCCCGATGATGAAGAACATACCGCCAACACCGTTAGGGATATACCGTTATACCATGCCCTTCGGGTTGAAAAATGCGGAGCAACATACCACAGAAGATGACCACTATTTTCCCAAAACATTTACGGAAAATAGTTGAATGCTACGCGGACGATTTGGTGGTCAAGAGTTATCGCAAAAGTGATCATTTACACGACTTGAGGACTACATTTGAAATAATGCGGCACATCACCAAGATGAACCCAACTAAGTCTTTTCGGGATGTCTAGTGGCAAGTTTCTCGATTCGTGGTCACAGCAGATGGTATACTAATCCCACAAAGTCAAAGCTATCCAAGAACTTCCACCTCCTAGAAGCCTCGAGAGCTTCGTGGTCTCCAAGGGCGCTATTTACATTCGCAGATTCATTTCCAATTTATCTGGAAATGTCAACCATTCTCAAGCTCATGAAGAAAGGTGTATCGCTCGCTTGGGATGAAGATTGTCAAGGCATTCAAGAGATCAAGACATATCTTTCTAATCCCCCTGTTAGTTGCACCTAAATCGAAAGCCCTTCGATTTACATCCGCTACTGAGTATGCGTAGCGTGTCTCTTAGCACAGACGATGACAATGGCCACGAACAGCAGCCTATTACCTCAAGAGGACACCGTCGGGGTCAATATCGATATCCTCCCATTCGAAGGAATGTTTGGCTTTGGTCTTCGCCATCCGTAAGATGCGCACTATCTAGTGGGACGCACCATACACGCCATCTCCAAAATTGACCCTATACGGTATTCATGACCCACCGCACGCTGAATGGTCGAATGGCTAGATGGGCATTGTTGTTATCTCAGACGACATTCACTTCAAACCCGTAAGGCAATGAAGGGTCAAGCCGCAGTGTGATCTTATGGCTAACCATCCATTGAAAGGGAAAGTCGAATTGTATCAAGACATGCCCGATGAACCTTATGAAGCTAATCTGGTCTCTAAGGAACAGTATGACAGTTGTTCTTTGATCGAGCTCGAGAGCGACTCGACGGCCCCGCTGTAGCCGAGTGGGGTAGTATTGATATCTCCACAAAACCACGCGGATACCACGAGCCGCGGTCGCTATCGTGAACCATGCACCAATAACGTAGCAGTAGTATAACGCTATTGATTGGTCTCGACATAGCCAAACATTTAGGCGGAAACACCTTGAAGCATTTGGGGACTCACAGCCTAGTCGTGAAACAACTAAGAGGAGAGTACGGTCGCACGAGGACCTCATCCTCATCATGCCAGCCCATAACTTTAGTCGACCTTTGAAAGCTTTTACATTGATCATGTACCCCGCTTGCGTAACACTTATGCATGCGCTTCGCTCTTGGCGGTTACGCTTAGCCCCGCCTCGAGAATGCTACTCCAGTTATTGTGTCTAGTCGGCAACTATTTCGCCAAAATATGCATTACGATCCAAGTACCAAAGACTAACCTAAGTCACTTGAAGCACGACCGGCGGTTCCCGATCATCGACTATGTCTTGCATGGGATATTGCCCAAGACATAAAAGAAAGAGAGTCAATTCACGACGAAAGCATCAAGATTTTACTATGATTCCCATTACGCACTTTGTATAGAAGGTCATATGATGGGTTATCGTCCGATGTTTGTCAACTAAGGAAGCAGAGCAAGTCTTGAAAGAAGCTCATGACGGTGTTTAGGAGCACATCAACCCGACCTAAGTTATGGGACCGCTATGACTTGGGTATTATTGGCCGACAATGGTAAGGGATGCCGTGGCTTACGCTAAACGATGCCATGCATGCCAGATACATGCTAATTATCTTCATCAACCACCGGAACATTTGCATCCTACCGCCACGTCCTGGCCATTTGAAACATGGGGAATGGACATTGTTGGTCCCATTTCTCCACCTTCTTCAAAAGGACATCGCTTCATATTGGCGATAACTGATTATTTCTCAAAGTGGGCCGAAGCCGTTCCGTTGAGATTGGTCAAGACAAGTGATGTGATCAAATTTGTTAAACATCATGTCATATACCGATACGGTGTGCCGAAGGCATTGTCCACGATAATGGTCCGCAATTTGTCGGCCATGCCTTCACGCCGATTCGCGATAAATTTCGAATCCGAATCTAGCGCCAACAGCCTTACTACCCCGCCACAATGGACAAGCTGAAGCTTTTAATAAGACGATCATCAAGATCCTTACTAAGATGGTCTCTTCAAACAAGAAGGATTGAACGACAAGTCGGGTAAAGCTCGTGGCTTACCGACAACGGTTCGCACAATCGACAGTACCACCCCATATTCTCGGTTTATGGTTGTGAAGCCATTTTACCGTTAGAGATTCAAATCCCATCGCTCAATGGCGCTATCCACCGAATGACAACCGAGGAAAATCATCACGACGCTTTGAGGAACTTGAAATGCCGGATGAAAAGCGACATGTGCTCAACAAAGATATCGAGCTTTACCAAACCCGATTTCTAAAGCATTTGACAAGAAAGTCCGATGTCGATTTTCAAGGAAGGCGATCTTGTTCTCGGGTCCGACGCCCGATGATCCTCAATTCTAAGAAAAGGGGAAATTGAACCAAAATGGGAAGGGCCATTCAGAGTGGAATCGGCCTACTCAAATGGAGCATACCGCCTAACCAATCAAGAAGGCTACGTAATCATGATGCCTATTAATGGTAAGTTTCAAAAGTACTACCCGTAGTCTTCTTCAAACTCCCATTAAACTATCATGTTAACAATCACCTCGATAGTTCCCTCAAGATTCACAATCCCTCTTCCCGCGTGATGACGGACCACTCCCACCGCCATGTTAATATTACACCTCTGACAAATTAACTTGCTAATCCTCTTCAATGGGATGGTGAGTCCTCAAAGTTGCCCCAATCGCAACAAATCTTTGTCGGGTTAACAATCACCTTTGACAAATTCCCCTTCCAATCCTTGTCAACAGGATGGCGGGCCCACATAACTATCATGTTAACAATCACCTTTGACAAATTCCCCTTCCAATCCTTGTCAACAGGATGGCGGGCCCACATAACTATCATGTTAACAATCACCTCTGATAGTCCGCACCGTCATTCCCGCAAATGACGTTGTCCAATCAAGTCGTCGTACCCTATTCCCATCATAGTTGTTACACTTCCGAGTTACTGAACAACTTGATTGTTTCCGATCACAGTCGTCATACCTCTATGTCACTGAACGACCTGATCATTTCCATATCGTCACTTGTCCGAGTGACTTTGGGTTAGATAGTGGTTAACCAAGCAATATACCCCTATCAACTCCTCACCTAATAGTGGCCTACCATGATGTGCCTCTATTTCAACCATAGTCGCTATACTCCCATGTCATCAACGACTACTAACCCCACATGATCATTCCTCTAAATGATTTTGTTCGTAATCACCGTTGTTATACTCGCCATCAACAACTTGATTGCTTTTTGATCGCGATCGTTATACTTTTATGTCATCAACGATTCGATCATTTCCACATGATGGCCTACCGTGCTATTTGCCCTTATCTTTTAATCCAACGCCTTGAACGGCTAAGGATAGAGGGAGATTTTAGCACTAAGCCTAAAAGAAACTCCTCGCAAACTCACCATACCGAGGGGAAAAGTATGGCTAGCCCGATTCAAACGGTAATCGTAAAGGCACATCAAACCGCTGATAGTCGGGGTTTGCTAAAAATCCTAGAGGGCTTACCATTAGTCGCGAGTGAAGAATTCAAGTTTACCGTGTTCGTTAGAGGGTTCCTCGCCCGCCCCGCATCGGTGACCATTTTACAAGTCTTCATATCCAAAGTGTTCCGCACTCCATTCAATCACATTCAAGTCCAAAACTTTGAGGGTTTTGTAGGCAATAAAATTGCCTTAATCCCTACACAAAGAACTCTAATGAGCAAAAGAGCTTAAGGGTCCATCCGAGTGAAGTCGCCCGCCTAAAGGTTAAGTTCACCAATGCTTGACTTTACAAAATAGACAAAAGTGTCGATATCTCCCAAACCGAAGGAATTTGGCAAAATGACCGAGCAAACCGAACCCTTCGATGGTTTGTTGGCTCCGCCTCGCCGAGATGGTCAATTTTCATATATAATTCGGCCCAATTCGACATACGGTTTGAAAGTTACGACCGCTCTTCGTAGCATGTTCTCAAGTCGCCTGCAAAGCAAGCTCGCCGCAGAGGAGCTTAGTCACTCGCAGAGAGGAGCTTAGCTCGCCTCAAGCACAAGCTCGCATGAAGACTTGAGCCCGCCGCATGCTTGAAGCTCGCCTCGCGATAGGCCAAAATCGCCCACAACCTCAAAGTTTGACGAGGCTCGCCACAACGCCGGTTCGACGAGGCTCGCCACAACGCCAAAGTTTGACGAGGCTCGCCACAACGCCGGTTCGACGAGGCTCGCCACAACGCCGGTTCGACGAGGCTCGCCTACAACAAGAGTTTGACGAGGCTCGCCACAACGCCGGTTCGACGAGGCTCGCCTACAACAAGAGTTTGACGAGGCTCGCCACAACAAGAGTTTGACGAGGCTCGCCGCAAAGATCAAAGTCGAACGAGGATCGCCAAGCAGCGAGGCTCGACATTCAACCGAGGTTCGCCTACAGCAGTGAACCTCGACATTCAACCGAGGTTCGCCAAGCAGCGAAGCCCTTCATTCAGACGAGGTTCGCCAGGCAGCGAAGCTCTTCATTCAGACGAGGTTCGCCAAGCAGCGAAACTCTTCACTCGACCGAGGTTCGCCAAACAGCGAAGCTCTTCCTTCAGACGAGGTTCGCCTAAAGCAGTGAATCTCGACATTCAGACGAGGTTCGCCAAGCCGGGTTTTCATTCGCACGAGGTTCGCCTATAGCAGTGAACCTCGACATTCAACCTCGACATTCGATACGAGGTTCGCCCATTTAACGAAGCTCGACTCTCATAAGAGGTTCGACTACAGCGGCGAAGCTCACCATCCAACCAAGACCGCCCACTTGAAGCATGGGAAATGTCACATCCCATAGTGGTCACATCCCATAGTGGTCACATCCCACAGGGGGGGGCATGGCTCTCCTCAACCGAGCATGGCCATATCCCACCTAATCAAGGAAGTGGCCATACCTCTCCTTGCCTATTTATAAGCCACCATCTCCACATGAGGAAGGGGTCGGCTTTTCTTTGAGCTTCGAGAATTCAACACTTGCACAAGTGAGATCGAGCTCTTCATCGCTAATCTCTTGATCACCCGCACTTTGGTCCGATCACAACGGAAGCAACCTCGACTCGAGCATCGAGTGAAGCATCCTCTCGCCACCAAGAACCCATACAAAAGAGGAGTCGAATCAATCTCCTCTTCCTCTGTAATCGAGAAAATTTGATTGTAAACCCATCCATTCAATCAATAAACTTTTTTCGACTCTACATGCATGACAACGGTCCCCAATTCATCAGCAATTCCTTCATCGTTTTGTGAAAAGTTCAAGATACAAGATGTCTCACAATGTACTCTATAATCCAAAGAAGAACGGATTAGTCGAGGCGCTCAACAAGACGATTATCAAGATCTTGTCGAAACTTGTGAAGAACAACAAGCGACCGGACGATAAGCTCGAGAAGCACTCGGCATATCGCACAACGGACGCGACGCCAACCGGAAATGACCCGCACCTCGGGTTTACTGCGCGGCGCTTCTCCGCTGGAAATCCAGATTCCGTCACTTCGCATCGCCCTCGCAACGGAGATGACGATTGAAGAACAACATCAAAAACGTCTCGAAGAGCTTGAGATGTTAGATGAGAAGCGCCTGGAAGCTCAACAACGCATTGAATTCTACCAAGCTAGGATGTCGAGAGCTTTCAACAAGAAAGTTCGACAGAGAACCTTTAAGGAGGGAGATTTGGTCCTCGCTGCTCGACGACCGATAATCCTCACTTCCAAAAAGAAAGGTAAATTCGAACCTAAATGGGAAGGTCCGTTTGTAATAGAAACGGTTTACTCCAATGGTGCATATCGCCTAATAACCCAAAATGGCGACCGGCAATTAATGCCGATAAATGGGAAGTTCCTGAAGAAATACTACCCTTAGTATCTTCAGGATAACCCGTTTCAACGGGGAGTTCCTCATGGGATGTGTCACCCACTTTTCTTGAGGATAACCCTATGTATATCCTCCATCATAATTTCCCCCACCGATCAAATTTCTTGACGGTAGGTCTACAAAATTTTCTGGTACATCACCAAAATCTCCTCTTGATTTCTTCTATGAACAAGAGGCCCACTCAAAATCCCTTTTACGCCGGAGATAGAATATAAAATTCTTCCTCTCCAAGCGTAAGATCCTTTTCGTGATAAACGGAAGGGTTCTTTCCATCTTTCATCTTAGGTAGCGCCGACCGTATGCGCCGGATTTTCGCACTGTGTTGTCCACCAAGGTCACCCGAAGTCTCTTCGGTTCTGAGTGGAGATCACACTCTTAGTTCCACCCTTTTCCGTAGCGCCGACCGAAGGTAAGCACCGAACTTTCATCTTAGGTAGCCACCGTTGTAGCGCGCCGATTTTCAAACCAGTTGTCCGCTCAAGGTCACCCGAAGTCTCTTCGGTTCTGAGTGGAGATCCCACTTTTAGTTCCATCTTTCATCTTAGGTAGCCGACCAAGGTATGCCGGATTTTCGTGCCATGTTGTCCGCCTCAAGGTCGCCGAAGTCTTTTCGGTTTCTGAGTGGAGATCCCACTCTTAGTTCCATCTCTCTAGGTAGCCGACCGAAGGTATGCGCCGGATTTTCGCATCGTGTTGTCCGATCAAGGTCGCCGAAGTCTTTTCGGTTCTCGGCGGAGATCCCACTTTAGTTTCATCTTTCATCCTAGGTAGCGCCGATCAAGGTATGCGCCGGATTTTCGCATCGTGTTGTCCGAATCAAGGTCGCCTCGAAGTCTTTTCGCTCGGCGGAGATCCCACTTTGGTTCCATCTTTCATCTTAGGTAGCCGATCAAGGTATGCGCCGGATTTTCGCACTGTGTTGTCCACCAAGGTCACCCGAAGTCTCTTCGTTCTCTGAGTGGAGATCACACTCTTAGTTCCACCCTTTTCCGTGTAGCCGACCAAGGTAAGCACCGAACTTTCATCTTAGGTAGCCGACCAAGGTATGCCGGATTTTCAAACCAGTTGTCCACCAAGGTCACCCGAAGTCTCTTCGCTTCTGAGTGGAGATCCCACTTTTAGTTCCATCTTTCATCTTAGGTAGCCTAACCAAGATATGCGCCGATTTTCGCACTGTGTTGTCCGATCAAGGTCGCCGAAGTCTTTTCGGTTCTCGAGTGGAGATCCCACTCTTAGTTCCATCTCTCTCTAGGTAGCCGACCGAAGGTATGCGCCGGATTTTCGTACTGTGTTGTCCACCAAGGTCGCTCGAAGTCTTTTCGGTTCTCGGCGGAGATCCCACTTTAGTTTCATCTTTCATCCTAGGTAGCGCCGATCAAGGTATGCGCCGGATTTTCGCACTGTGTTGTCCGATCAAGGTCGCCTCGAAGTCTTTTCGGTTCTCGGCGGAGATCCCACTTTAGTTTCATCTTTCATCTAGGTAGCGCCGACCGAAGGTATGCGCCGGATTTTCGTACTGTGTTGTCCGATCAAGGTCGCCGAAGTCTTTTCGGTTCTCGGCGGAGATCCCACTTTGGTTCCATCTTTCATCTTAGGTAGCCGACCGAAGGTATGCGCCGGATTTTCGCACTGTGTTGTCCGCTCAAGGTCACCTCGAAGTCTTTTCGATTCCTACAAAGAAGCCCCCGCTATTGGTTTCATTCTCGAAATAGAACATAAAATTCCTTCTCTCATCAATCTTAAGCCGGTTTAGTCTTTCTCCATTGAAGAAGACACCGAAGTTCGATTCCGGGTATTTTATCCCGGCCTAAGAAGGATAAAGCCAACGCTTCACACGCTGCTGTCGGGTTTAGTCTTTCTCCATTGAAGAAGACACCGAGTTCGACTGGGGTATTTTATCCCGGCCTAAGAAGGATAAAGCCAACGCCACAAGCTGCTTTGCTTAGTCTTTCTCCGATTGAAGAAGACACCGTAGTTCGATTCGGGTATTTTATCCCGGCCTAAGAAGGATAAAGCCAACGCCACACGCTGCTGGGTTTAGTCTTTCTCTCGATTGAAGAAGACACCGTAGTTGATTCGGGTATTTTATCCCGGCCTAAGAAGGATTAAGCCAACGCCACACGCTGCTGTCTAGTCTTCCCGTGAATCGAAGACGGCTTCACGATTCAACATCGTAGCATTAAGTCTAAGAGAGTCTCATTCTTTTAGCACAACGCCACGCAAGGAACGGATCCGCATAATCCGCGACGCCAGCCCAACTCAAACAAGAGTTGGTAAAGGCTAATCAAACCGCTGAAGGTCGGGTCGCTAATAACTCCTAAAGTCGACGCCTTTACACGCGCCGGTTTAGTCTTTCTCCGATTGAAGAAGACACCGAGATCGATTCGGGTATTTTATCCCAAACCTAAGAAGGGATGAAGTCGGCGCCAACACGCTGCCGCCGGGTTTAGTCTTTTTCCGATTGAAGAAGACACCGAGATCGATTCGGGTATTTCATCCCAAGCCTAAGAAGGGATGAGTCTACGGTAACACGCTGTCGTGGTCTCTGCCCAAAAGAGTAATGGCCTATGTATTCAATATCATAGCACCAAGTCTAGAAGAGTTTCATTCTTTTAGCACAACGCCACGCAAGGAACGGATCTAGATAATCCGCATGCTAGCCCAACTCAAACGGTGATTGGTAAAATCAAAACCCGCTGATGGCTCGAGGGTTTGCCAAAAATCCTATAAGTATTATGGTTAATTATTTCACTAAGCAAAAGAATCATAATAAACAATGAAAGGAATGGATCTTATTCATTTGAAGTAAATATAGAAGGAGCTACAACCGCTTAAACATCAAGTCTATGACAAAGGATTTGCCGCTCAAGCCGAGACATTTCACCATGGTAAGCCCGGAGTTCTTCCGCAACTTGGCCCGGCGACTCATCGATGTCCGCTGTCTTCGGTTGCCTCCTCGAGCTCAACCAGCCGCTTCGACAGGTCGAAGTTCCTTAGACGCGACGGCGAGGGCTTCTTCCTTGTTGGCCTTAGCCAGCCCAAAATACTCATCTTATCTTCCTTGGAGCTCTCCCTCGAAAAGATATCCTTCCGTGACTCGCCACAATATCACCGATATGGCTTAGGGAAGAATATGTCTCAGCCGACAACAGCTCGAAGATCGCGCCTCTCTTCAGATCCGACTTCAAGCCCATTAAAAACACAGCATCGCGCCATGCCTCTTAACGCGAAGTCGGTATGAGCAGCCTACATATGAGGAAGCCCCCTGCCCGCAGCCTCTTGCAGCCTCAAGCTTTCCTCCGTGATGGGTGAGGTCATCAACAATGGCTCGACGGATAACCCATATCCCGTATCAAGGCCATCCGGGGATCAAGCAGTGGCCTGAGCTGATGAAGAGAAAGCCCGCCATGAAGGACTTTTTCGATCACCGTGTTCACCAAAGAAAAGAATGAGCGTACTTCCAAACAGATAATAAGATGGGAGGGATCTTCATCCAGCATCAACGCTCTCGCCAGGTCATGAAGTCGAGATGTGGGCTCTGCACGGAAGAAAAGAGAACCTTAGAATCTTCAACCAAAAACTAATGGATGCATATTCGATTGGGGACTCTTACCCGTCTCCTTCGGTGTAGTTTCAGGGATTGGTGAGTCTACTAGAGGCGTATCTATCGCTGGGATACTATCAACCGCAGCTGAGCATTCAATGTGCTCGTCTATCTCAACAGTCGCTGTGGTAGCTGATTCCGAGAAAGCGGCGGAAAGAGGAGTGCCTGCCACTACACAAAAGAAATGTCTCAGCCTCTTTTAATTATAGTGATATTAGCCAAATGGTCGGTCCTATAATTAATCGAAGAGAAAATTTAGACCTTCTTCGTGGATGGTAGCTTCGCAAATCTTCACCAAGGGTATCACCATCCGCGACCAAGCTGCCAGAAGGTGTCATCCATGGAGGTGTTACATATAAACCACTTAAATCTTCCATGGAGAAGTCCAAAAGAAGGCATTAAGAAGGCTAATGCAACTAAGACTAACAATAGGTAAAGCTACTTACCTCCCCGCAGGGGTTAGCTTGCTTAGTCTCGGTCGCATTTGTCTCCCTAATCCCTCTAAAAGAGCAAAAACGAAGAGGCAATTAGTGGGGTGACAACGAAGTCGCTCACCTCGATTCGCCACCCGTAAGAGGAGTTATCAATGTTAGATGTACCCGTTCACCGAATCAGGTCCTACATCGGCCTCCTCCGCCATAGCTCCATACATTTGTTGAGTAAAACTTGGCTCAAGATGAGCGTAACCGGCCCAGCAGAATCGTGAGTGAGGAAAATCAAAGCCGTGATCATAATCCCTAAAAATCCTCGCATGCAAACGAGAAATGTCAGCCTCCAAAAGCCGAAATTTCAGACATCACTTGAATTCTTACCTTCACATCATTGATCATTACGGTCAAGTCTATATCAAGGGACCGAGGATTCACGCGATTCTTATGGGCTAACCTCTTCGCTTAACCCCTTGAGAGGGTTGAAATTCTTCTTCAAAGATTTGCTCGAAAATTCAGCTGGATGAGAAATCCAATGGAAAGGATGAGAAAACGAAGGGGAAAAGGAGAGAGTACCGAGGTTCTTCTCATAAACCGCAGCCTTAGCTTGGTCTTCTCCTAAAGTCGCAAAGATCGAGTTGTGGAACTCCTCCTCACCCGCTGGCATGGATGAGATTGGCGGCTTCCTTTGAGCTTGAGCGCATCTTGGAGTGTTCGAGTGTCGGCTCGCAACGATGCTTCGCTACCGATCCGAGATAGCCCTCATCGGGACCGCTCGTTAGCTACTAATAGCCAACTACAATGGAGGAATGTCGACTCCAAATTGACGGTCCGAGCTCTGAGATCAATCTAGCACCGTACATCCCATGACGCCCACAACCATGCTCAAGGCCATCCACAAGTCCACCACGAAGTCCGAGCCGCCGGTTCGGGTTCCCAACATAAAGTTGGTCGTGAACCAAACCGACGAGTAAAACGACAGGAAAATAGGGCTCAATGAAGCATTCTTCCTTTACTCGAAAATGAGATACCCCGCCCGATGTTCACTAGCCGCTTGAAATGTACCAATATCAAGGGAAGTTCGTGGTTCTGCGACCTCCTCGCCGCACTGTGGACTCACCATATTGACCAGAGAATCGAGGAAAACATCTGGAAAAGATCCACCCTTTATGAATCTGCATCTGTTTCTTGATCTCTGTAAAGCCACGCCCCTTCCATCTGCAATCCTCTATCAACCGCAAGAAAGGAGTAGACGAATCTGTGGAACCCGGTGCCGACATCATGTCGGGACGATGAAGGACCAGCCAGGCCATCAAATAGGTATATGGGAGCTCTACTCGGACGGAAGGAATACGTGACGATGGCTCGTCCTTTCTCTGAGTAAACGCTCGGACTATATGCCGCAATCCACGGTGAATATTGGCCACCATTACCGGAAGGAGAGACAGTTCCTTCTTGTGGGCAAGCTGAACTGCAGGGTAAAGGACCTCCAAAGGTAAAGCATCATCAGATTGATATGGAACCACACATTTCTTCAGCCAGATTGCAAGATAGCCGGCTAAAAGAGTCGCCTACCGATGGGCTTGACCGCATGCCACGTAAAGGTTGCAAACTTGGTCCCCGGGGAAACCATTTTCGGCGAGCCGAAGCGATAGGAGTTAGCCTCGACCTCTCGACGCTTCATTAACCTTCAAGGAGTGAGCGTGACAATTCACATATTTCCTCGCCAGATTTATCCTCCAAATGCTGGAACAAATAATTGGCAAACTGCTTCAGACTCACTTGCAATTTCCTTTTGGCGCAAGGTTCAGATTGGGCCAGAGCTATATAGTAATGAAAAGTGAGATCCCACAAAATCTTGTGACGATCGGTGTGTGTTTCTTCACCACTCAATTCTCGATTGAAGGGAAATACTCGATACAAAGATCTTCCCCATGGGTAAATCGAAATTCGATACATCTCATGTAGAGCCAGCCCAACTCGCCGTGTTTGGTGAAAAATGTATTTGAATCCGGATTGTAGAGCTCAAATAAGGCGAAGAAATGGTTAACGCTGATCGGAAGGTCATACATGGTGGCACGAATCGCCGAATACAGCCGCAAGCCAAGTTCTCCATCCCACCGTTGAGGACGAATTGGTCAGCGACCCCACCAATGTTTACCGATGAGTGAACCTACCGTAAAATCTGCGGACTAGATGATGGCATCTCGCCCCAACGTAGCGAGGCGATTCTTCAAAGTTGAAGCAGGAACAAAGAGCTCATCACGGGGCGGCGTGTCCAGCCCCACAATCCTGTGGTGAAGGCCGATGACGCCATTCTGGAACCCTGAATCCGGGCCGGGTAATAAACCCGCAATGAATATGATCATGCTCAGAAGACGCCATGACATACGGCGGTCACGGCAGGTCTCAAATCACCAATGAGAGCCGACGAGGTATCCGAGGAATATACAAGGGACCTCCGCCGCCTTGGTTCAACCATCGCCGCTCGACAAAAGCCGATCCGATCCTTAACCGAAGCCAACGTAATCTGCTTTTCGCAAAGGTGCGCGGAGCTGGTGTCCTTTATGAGTGGCGATCGGTGACCAATCGTCGGAGAATGCGGAACTCCCTCAACTACACCAATCGCCTCGACGCATCGGTGCAAATCGAGGCAGATACTAATCACGGATCATCACACGTGGAATAATAGTCACTACAGCCGCCCATCAACCGCGTATGTCTAAAAGCTCCCGAGGAATAATCAACTCAAATCGAAAATATTCAGCTAGTAAAAGCGCTCAATTCATCTTACATAGATTGAGTCATTTACCTTATATCGGTATGACGATTTCATCCATATCGAATACCCGAGAAAGATAAATATAGTCGCAAACAAAGCGCAATATATTTCGCTCTACGAGCAAAGGTATGGTATGAAATCGCCCCGCTAAAGATATCGAGACGGTGATCTTCAAAGCCCCAATCCTCACGAAGGAAGATTTTGGTTTTCCCAATCGCCTCACAAAGGAGGACGGCGGGTCATAACAAGTGTACAATCCGGCCGTCCCGCAGGAGGATTTCGCTTTTCCCAATCGCCACAAAGGAGGACGGCGGGTCGTAACAAGTGTACACACCAAGCGCCGGTCCCCGCAAAGGAGGATTTCGCTCTTCCCAATCGCCACGGCGAGAACGGCGGATACAACGATATATGTACGAATATGATGACGCCGGGCGCACCACCGAAAGAAGGAGGCGGCATTCACGCCGCGGCGAAGTTGATCGATTCGAAGCACGCGATTTTCCCGACGACATCGGAAGCTGCAAAAACACGACGAAAGGTCAGATACGCAGCTGAAAATCGGCAAATATAGCATCAAAAAGTCCCGTTTGGTCGGGTCATGGTTTATCAATCATGACTGGAGCATCAACGGGCATGTCAACAAGAACAACGGACGACCGCACCCATCCGAGGGTGTCGTGGTCGGTGCCAAAGCCAGAAGCCGTGCTCTGCCGCCACCAAGCTCGCCTAACGCCAGCCGTCAGCGACAGAAGCGCCATTGCCGCTCGGTCAGCGACCGAAGCCGGCGCCGGCGCTGCCGTCAGCGCTACCGCCGCTTCGCCGCCATCACGGGCCTGCGGGCCGCTACCGGCCGCCACCACTGCTCGGGCTGGCCGCCGCCACCTATTCATGGCCACGACGTTCTTTTTCTCTCCCATGCATGCATGCAACAAAAAGAGAGAAAAGAAAAGAGAAGAGGAGGAAATATAAAACCTCATCATACCTCGTTGTTCAGAGAAGATGAGACGACACGAAGGAAGAAAACGAAAGAAAAAGTGCATAGAGAAGGGGGCCGGCCTAGGTCAAGAGGAAGGAGGGTTTATGGGTATTTATAACAATCCCATATGGACCCAATTCTCTTTGAATAAGGAGTCCTATTTGACGATGGGTAGGAATTCTAATTGGAGCCCAATTGGATATCTAAAAGGAATCCAAAACAGCCCAATAATTTATCCATCCTCTTTCCTAAATATTTGGAAAGATTTTGGAGATGCTACCCGGCTCAATTCTCCAAATATTCTCCCATGTGGTCCAATTCTACTCCAACAAGGATTACGAGTATAAACTATTTCCCAATTTGTCGAGAAGTTCCCGGAAGAATAATCTCACAAGAAATATTCTTAGGGATAACTCAATCGTGCGGATTGCATCGACGATCAACGCTACCAATCCTACTCCAACTAGGATTACGAGTATAAACTATTTCCCAATTTGTCGAGAAGTTCCTAAGAATATTCTCACAAGAAATATTCTTAGGATAACTCGATCGTATGGATCACACCGACGAAATCAACGAAGTCGCCTAATCCTACTCCAACTAGGATTACGAGTATAAACTGTCCCCTAAATTTGTCGAGAAGTTCCCGGAAGAATATTTCCATAAAAAAATATATAGGGATAACTCGATCGTGCGGATCACACCGACGTAAATCAACGAGTCGCCTAATCCTACTCCAATCAGGAATACGAGTATAAACTGTTTCCAAATTTTCAACGAGGAGTTCCTAGAGAATAAACCCATATTCTTAAGGATAACTCGATAACCCTTAACTTCCTCCCACCATAATATCCAAGAGAGGAATAATCTGACGAGGCGTGAAAGTCATGTTGACACCGGACAACGTGTCCAGTCCCGAAGAAACTTCTCCCACTGTGGATAATCATATCCCAACAATGGTCAAAGCGTCGCACTCGCCGACTGAAGGCTAGGACGATGGTTGAAAGCCAAATAGTCTCCTGTTTCAATAAGGAATCCTCGGAGGATATCTCCATGAAAAGATTAGTCCTCCCACTGTGGTTAAACCAACAACACACGTGATGATGGAAGAAATAGCCGACTGAGGGTTATGAAATTCCATGTATTCGACACAACCAATGTGTCGCCAACAAGGAGTTCGCCGACATACGGATAAGTCCAAAAGTCCGATGGTTAGTCAAACAACAACCAACCGACACGAGTTACAAACAAAACTCACCCACCAGCTTCAAATCAAGATTTTAACAAGCGGTCAGACAATAAATGCAAAGACCGCGGATCTTATCGTAAATCCTACAAAGAACTGGATGGTGCGAAAGAATCGAAGACTTGAAGCTAACTTTGGGACCCTCTGCTTAGGCCAGAAGGGAACCATCATGTCCAAAGTATTCCAGGCTCGCCTATAAAAGAACGAGACTGAAACACTTTGGAGGGGGTATCTGTAGGCGTTAAAAAAAATACTTACAAAATCCCCGAAACTAACTCGTGACGGGGAGTCGGCGAATGACAACCCATCGAATGATACGGACGTCGCACTTCTGGCGGACCTCGCCATTTGGCGAGCCTCGTGTTCACTTGGCGAAGCCTCAGCTCATTTCGGCGAACCTCGTCACTTGGCGAAGCCTCAGCTCATTTCGGCGAACCTCGTCTTCTGGCGAACCTCGCACTTCTGGCGAACCTCGTCTTCTGGCGAACCTCGCACTTCTGGCGAACCTCGCCTTTTGGCGAACCTCGGTTCCTTCTGGCGAACCTCGGTCCCTTCTGGCGAACCTCGCCTTTTGGCGAACCTCGGTTCCTTCTGGCGAACCTCGCCTTTTGGCGAACCTCGGTTCCTTTTGGAGAACCTCGGTTCCTTCTGGCGAACCTCGCCTTTTGGCGAACCTCGGTTCCTTTTGACGAACCTCGCCGTTTGGCCAACCTCGGTTCCTTTTGACGAACCTCGCGTTTGGCCAACCTCGGTTCCTTTTGTCGAACCTCGCCGTTTGGTCAACCTCGGTTCCCTTTGACGAACCTTGCCTCTTGGCGAACCTCGCCTTTTGGCGAACCTCGCCAATTGGCGAGCCTCGGTTCCTTTTGGCGAACCTCGGTTCCTTCGGCGAACCTCGTCTTCGGCGAACCTCGCTTTTGGCGAACCTCGCTTTTGGCGAACCTCGGTTCCTTTTGGCGAACCTCGGTTCCTTTTAGCGAACCTCGAACCTCGATTCGCTTTGAACCTCGTGCCGAGGCACTCGGCAACTCGCCGAGGCACCTCGCCAACTTAGCCGAGGCACTCGGCTGGTTAGCCGAGGCACCTCGCCATCAGCTCGAGCCACCTTCATGGCCGACAAACCCCCGATTTGTATAAATAGGAGGGGGTCTTCTTCATGAGGGGCTGGATTTTTTGGGGTCTTGCCGACATAAGGGCCGGGCTTTGGGAAAGCTTGACTTTAGGCGGATCGCTTGGACTTTGGGCGGATTTTCTCGACAGCTGAAAGCACCGGCGAAGCACGAACCCACCAACGCCGATCTAGAAGCGCAAGGTAATCAATTCGGTCGAACTACAGATACCCTCTAGATTAAGCTTCGCCTTAATCTCGTGGATAGTGCTGTGATTTCTCCTAGTAGATCTCACCCGCCCGCATCCTCTCCTTCGCGGAGTGTGATCCCCAGCGCATCCTCTCCTTCGTGAGTGTGATCCTCAGCGCCGCTTCCTTCGTGGAACGAGCCCCTTTACGCCTCAGTAGTTCCGTAACCCGTTTCCACGGATCGAATTGCGCTGTGGTCCACGGACACAAAAGTCCCCGCGACAGCAAAGAACCCACGAAGCGAGGATCTCGATATAACGAGATCCTCGTGGTTTGTTCATCCAGAAAAGTTGTAATCTTTTGATTTTCATTGTAAGCCTTATAAAAAGGCGATATTTTTCTTTGAATTTGTTTCAGGCGACTGAAGTTTGTAACAGTTCAAATCAATGACAATCAAACCGACTTTTACCACGAACAGATGCACCTCCATTCATTTTCACAGAAAAAACCTTGAGATCTGACTGATATATTTGAAGAGAGTGATAACTTGTGTGCCAAAGGAAACAGAGAGGCAAGAGAATTAGGACCAGACCATTTGTCCTCCCAAAATCTGATGTGGGTACCCTCCCCTAGCTTCCATTGAACTAGACTCATAAGAGCATTGCTAGAAGAGAAAACATCATGCCATAGTTTAGAGGTGGAACTATTTGGTGGTGTGCAAATAAAATTGGGATAACCTCTAGAATACAAAGAAGATAAGGTGTTTCCAACAAGAGAATTCTTTTGCATACACTTCCACATCCATTTAGAGAGAAGAGCAAAATTGAAATTAGAGAAATTGATGATTCCCAGACCACCTTCACTTTTAGATTTATATACAACACTCTAATTAACCACAGTTTTGCCTTTTGAGATTGATCTGATACCTCCCCAAAGAAAATTTCGCCTAATCCTATCTATTGCCTTGACAAGCCACACAGGGAGTTTAAAAAAGACAAAAAAAATATAGAGGAAGGATGAAAGAACAGAGTTAATAAGAGTTAAACGACCTCTAATAGAAAGATGCCTACTTTTTCACATGGATAGCTTCTTAGAGAACTTGTCTAAGAGAGGTTGCCAATCTCGTTTAGAAAGAGATCCCTTCATTAAGGGTAGGCCAACATATTTGAAAGGGGCTTATCAAGAGTACAGTTAAGCAAAAAGAGGGCCTTTGATATTGGATTTGCCAAAATAAAAAGGACTGGTTTTGGCATAATGGATACCAAGTCTAGAAATCTCCTCAAAGAAGTAAAAGATAGATTTGAGGACAACAATGTCTTTAGAAGTGGCCCTGCACACGATAAGAGTGTCATCAGCAAACTGAAGAGATCTAATATTGTTCAATTCTCCTCTAAGGTGCAACTCTGGAGATCCCCAACAGGTACACTAGAAGAAAGCATCTCGTTAAGGACGTCAGCTGCAAGAATAAAAAACATAGGGGATAGAGGGTCACCTTGCTTTAGGCCCCTACTACAGTTAAAAAAATTAGACTGAAATCCATTAACTAGAATAGAAGATTTAGAGGAGGCAAGGATATGTTCAATCCAGTGACACCATTTAGGCCCAAAACCTCTAGCTTTGAGGAGCTCAAGAATGAAAGACCAACTGACACAGTCAAAGGCCTTCATGAAGTCAATTTGATCACATATCTCCTTTCTTTTGGAAGAACAGAGATGAAGAAGTTCATGTGCAATGACAATGGAATCAAGAGAAGACTTATCACTTTGAAACTCGATTTGTTTAATACAAAGACAAAAATGTAAATGCGTCTATTGCTATTCATGGACTTTGCCAAGTGAAATTGTGTGGATCAGGTATCTTTAAGGAATATCTAAGGCACAAGAAGCTCAGGCCAAATATGTAGCCACTGAAGTAAAATTTTGTACTCTGTGCTAATCAAATAATTCATAGCATAATTGTGCATCCCACAATGGCATCAACTTTGGTGTTGAGTCACTCCAAGGGGCTAGGATCCTGGGATGCTTCTCCACCAACAAAAGAGTAAAGAAAAGAATAAAAAAAAACCACTTGATGCTGAGATGCTTGTCTGGATCTTTTTCGGATTTCAATCATTTGGAATATAATCTTTATAGGTTTTTAGATATTGTTCCCTTAATCTTCAATAATTGCCTATTAGTCCCTCAAATCTTGAAAATTGCATATTAGTCTCTCAAATCCTATAGGATCTTGCAAAATGGTCCTTCTAGTTAATACACGTTAGATTTAAGGGGAATATTTCGTTAAATCTAATGGTTGGAGTTAACCCAACCTTGATTAGATTTTTTAATTGAAAACTTAACAGAGGGACCATTTTATAAGAACCTATAGGATTTAAGGGACAAATATGCGACTTTCAAGATTTGAGGGACAAATATGCAATTATTGACGATTTAAGGGATTCATATTTCGTTAAATCTAATGGTTGTGAATAATAACTCATAAGGTTAGGCATTTTCATGAATCCACCTACAATTTGAATTTTGCTTCGAGAAAATTTCTGAGTTGAAATTTCACCATTTTTTAGTTCAAATCTTCCTTAACATCATCTTCAACTTTTTAGAAACAGAACTCTAAAAAGGGGTGTCAATGCACTATACTCTCACCATTGTAGGCTCTGTAGAGAGTCAGGACATACGCACAAACAGAACCCCAAAGATGGCAAAATATATCACTTTAAAGCGAGTTCTTTGCTTGAATGACTTTTTCGAGACAATTTCTTTGCTTGGATGATATTCAAAGTATCAGAAGTCATGTTTATCAAAAGAATATCATGTCATTATGTCAATATATACTTAATCTAAGAAGTCAAAAATTTAGAAAAAGTGATTCTTAGTCCGCATGGATTCTATCAAAACCACCTTCATAGGAGTGAGATGTTTTACGGCGTGCATTGAACTAGTGTTAAGCGAGAGGATTGAAATCGAATCAAAATTTTCAGTTGAATCCTTACCATATCCGGCGATGTATTACTAAATATATGTCCATGAAATAGATCTGCTTTCACATACATATCATTGAGGAGCCAAATACAATATACCTGATAAAGATGTATGTATAATTTAACTTTCTTAGCTTTAATTAAATCAATTATTTTCTTTCTAAACACTCATTTTATAGAAAATGTTATTCAAAAGTCAATATGGAAAAGAAACCCTCAGAAATGTAGAACAAAGACAAAATATATATCCTTCAATAATACACATCTTTACTACATATAAAAGGCGATTGGGGTGCTAAAATTTTTGATTGCTCTTTTATCCCTCTCAAATTTGATCATTCTAACTTTACTTTAATTATTTTATTTATTTAATTTATCTCAAAGTCTCATTCAATGAGTCTTAAATTAAATTAAATTAATTATAAATAATCATAGTAATTAGATTTAGTTGGTTTCTTAGGCTCTTAAAGATTCCATAACTTATTTAATTAAATGCATATGTTATGGATCCAATCAACTAACCACTCTTTCATTTTCTCTTTACATAACCTCTTTTTCATCTCTACAATATAAATTACGGCCATCCATTCTCTTCAACCCACCACATCACCTACTAAGCCAAATTCCTAACCAACATAATGGTTTATGAAATATGTTATATGAAAAATTTGTCAAATGATTTATAGTGTATGTGGCTTGTATATGTGTGTGCATGTGCATACAACGGATAATATTTGTCAAATGGTTTGTGGACTTAAAGATTTATTTTTTATGGAGTTGAAGACAATGTCTCATGTTCAATTCGTAGCTCTTGATTTTTGTTTTCTCTCTTGAATACTTGAAAAAGAGAAGGATAATATATTATAGGAAATGTATTATTTGAAAGTCTTGATATTTAAGAGTATGTAGAATCAAACATTATTTTCAAGTACCTTTTTACTGTGGATTGGGTAGGATTCTTATTAATCTTTTAATACTTAGAAAGAATGTACGTTCTTATTTTTGGAGTTTTGCAAAGCTATTTAAAGATTCCCTCACACAATGTTGTAAAAGTTTTTGTGCTATTTACCATAAGTTGTACTTTTTTATATAGAATTTAGGTCATAAGTTATGCTTTCTTGTTCATTAGATATATTCATGGTTTAATTCTTAACTAACTATTCGGTTCAAATGCACTTTAAGTTCAGAGGTGCTATCAACTTATCCAACGCTTTCAATGTTTCTTGTCCTTTTGATTTTCTTACCTCTACTAAGCATCTTTAATGTTCTTTCATTAATAATTATGTTGAATCATCAAACTTTGTTTGTCTTCTTTTTATTAATCACCAATAGCTTCTTTGTTCCTATCAACTTAGGCTATAAAGATTAACTAATAAAATATATTCGCTATCTATCTTCTATTCATTGAGTAAATCGAATACACAAACCTCTATATGATATATTTGATTGAATTGCAAAAAGTTTTGATTTCTTATATGAAATCCAGATTAATTTGTCTCTTGATTGAGATTCTCTATTGGATTAAAAATTGACTTATACAATACCCATGAACTGAGCTATTTAAACAATATCTTTGTATCGGTTGTGATTCCATCTTGCTATTATAGCTTTTATAATTTTGCATGTAATAACAATTTTGCTATTCCAACAAGATACTAGACATTTAATAGTAATTTTTATTTTAGTGGCCTTAACTTTCGTGCATGATATATTAAGAATCAATATACCATAAGTAAATATTATATTGTAAGTACATATTTAAGAATCAATAACATAGAATATATTATTTACTAATAATTTCTTAAACTAAGTACACCACGTGCAACGCACGTGTGACATACTAGTTGCATAAAGTGAGTGAGTGATTCTTTAGATGAACCTGGGAACCTATACCCATCATTCCATCGCCAAAGAGCGAAGATACATAACAAGATTCTCCACTAACAACAAAATTAGAAACGTCACCAAACCAACAAAAAGGCTAATCCAAACCCTATAAACAAACTGTATAACACACAATTATTGAGCCCAATCAAATCCCAAGCCCAAGGCCCACCTCAATAATGTATAACAGTAACATTATACTCCACAGTTGCGTCCCCTGAGTTCAAATCAAACCAGTGAGTCCTAGCCAAAGCATACCCATTAGCAAACCTAAACAGCCCACTCCCTCCAACAACGGGCATCTCCCTTATCGGGTGCAACGGCGCGTTGCGCCCGAGAACCGTTAACACGCTCCCGTTATACTTCCCTGCAGTGAAACACAAGTTCATGGCCTGCAAAAAGGCCAGCTCACCTTCGGCAGCACCGGCGTACATTCCCTGGGCCCGGCCGACTTCGGTCGAGTTTGGGCTTGGGCCTTGTGTTAACGGATCGTCCATCATCGTGATCATTCCGAATGCGGATAGGGAGTTGTTAACGGGTTCAGTGACCGGGACCGCGGTGGGTTTGCGCCCGCTAACGATGTCGTGGAAGTAGAAGTGGAGGTGGCTGATTTTCTGCCTTAGATGGGCCTTAGATGGGCTTGTGCTTGTTTTGATGAAATTGGCTGGTTTGGACTCAACATTGAGGAGGAGGAAGAGGAGCAGGAGGAAGAAAGGAGATTTGGACATTTTAAAAGGTTGGTGCGTGCATATTGTGATGTTGTGGGTGGGTGGGGACTAAATATATAAAGAGGGAAACCTATAGAGTGTTCCCTTATAGATAATTAGGAAGAGTCATTATATCAGCTTATTAATATATAAGCCTTTTTTTTTTGTGCTGGTTCAAAAATAGACGGTTTACAATTCACCATATAGTAAACAAGAATCATAAGATAGAGAAAACTTTTCAATAGAAAGCAATCAATATGAATGCCACCCCTCATGTTTTATAACACTAATCCAAAGACTCTCATCTTTCTCTTAGAACACCAGATGTCCAGTCTAATAAGTTCACTGGAAACTTATCTTTCTATATAGTTTTTCTATATAAGGAAATGTGTAGAACACCTACTGTGTTGAAAATTGGAGATTTAAATGTAGGGTTAACTTCTAATTTGGGTACAAGTAAGGAGGTTAAAAGAGCGACCATGTGGTGGTCCAAGTTTTGGTGGGGTAGGCAGCTTTTTTGGGATGGCTTGGGGACTGGGGTGATTCGCGGTCGATGAGGAAGCATCATTTAGGGGTTCAAGCTTTGTCTTCCAATTCCATAGATCGTCGGCAACATCACTTTAGGGGGAGGACGAGGTAGACTCTAGAGACAGGAAGCATCGAAATTAGGCGATAGAAACATTAACACGTGTCATGGATAATTGATAAAAAATGTTTGACATGATTAATATATATATATATATATATATATATATATATATATATATATATATATATATATATATATATATATATATATATATATATATATATATATATATATATATATGAAATTTCACTATGAGCTTAAGTTCGTATGAATAGTGATCTTGTGCATTTTTATCCATTTCATGCTGCTGAGATTTGTGATGCACAAATCTCAAAGTGGTCTTTATATCTTCACTGATCCCAAAGAAGATGAAATGTTAGAAAATGGCCAAGACCACTATTCATTAACTTGTTCATAGTGGTTTCGGTTTATATATATATATATATATATATATATATATATATATATATATATATATATATATATATATATATATATATATATATATATATATATATATATATATATATATATATATATATATTAAGAGAGAGAAAATTAGAAAAGTTGATAAGACATGAGATTAATGATAATGGAAATAGAAGTTCAGAACATTCAGCATCTCGCAGTGAACTCCCTATAACTTTCAAAATCGCGCTATACACCCAATAACTTTTGCAGAAAACCCCGAAAGTTCACACTGTTACATCTGACGTGGAATGTGATATATACTTGACTACAAAAAATGAAATACCTCTTAAATTATTTAAAAAAAAAATCCCTTTATGACCTTTTTTATATTTTGAAACCTAAAAACAAAAATCCATAGTCTTTTGTCATTCATTCTCCTCTTGTTCGCTCCCAGATTGGTGTCCGGAAGGACCCGAACCCCTTTCTTTTGGCCGAAATTGTCATTCAAAATGCTTTTTAATATTTTTTTTTTCTAATTTATGGGGGTTATCTACAAAACGTGAAAACTTATTCGGGATTTTTAGCAATTCCAAACATTATTGGGGGTTTAGTGTGATTTTGAAAGTTATTGGCGCTTACTGCAAAAAACTTATTGGGGGTCTAGTGTAATTTACCCTTCTTCTGAACCGTGAGAATTCCCCTAACAATCATTAAATTTAAGATACTGAACTATAAAAATAAATGATCAATAACAATTGTACAGTTGTGCTTCTAATATTTTCAAGAATAATTGTATTTCTTTTTTAATAAAATGTTTTTGTGTGGGCATAGTGGACGGTTAGAGCTAGGTTTTGAGAGTAATACCAGTTAAAAAGATAACGCGTACGAGAAGAAGGTATCTCACTTATAACAGAAAGTTCACCATGTTACTCATTATTTGTCCGTACGTAAGCAATTGTTGTGCGTATTGTACTCTTCTCAACGAACTCTATAAAGTATAATTCCATAAAAGGTGAGTCATAATTAAGAACTGAATTCTCCACTGCTATATTAATCTGAGGGTCTTGGTGTTTTGTGTTGCATGATGTTCAGCTGATCATTTTCCCAAGAACCTGGGGCTCTAGCGTCAACGTGGTCATTATCAGAGGACATAATAAAAGATTACACCAGTCTCTAACTTTTTGCAAGATATGTGGCGTTTGGCAAAGGATGGAAGTCTTAACTTAGGCAACACGCACGTATATATGTTCGCCTTGCTACTTCTTTTCCACGCCTAGGGCTTCAGGGGTCTCATGATTAGTCAACTCCAATGCTATTGAATGAGTGCTGGTATAGTGGTATTAATTTGACCTTTGACAAAAAGAGAAGTATATGCTTATATTTTCTTCTAGAAGGACACTTGGAAACCCTACAAAATGGAGAGTCCACTATTTGTGTTGACATAAAATGATGGGTGTCCAGTGTCCGCTCAATTAGTGTATATGACCTAGCTTTTCTTGGGGTTCTCTATGTAGTATTGTTACGTGCAATAAAAGTCTTATTAGAACACCTCGCATATAAGAAACATGAATTGACTCGCACACAGGAAAAGATAGGGGCAATTTGGAGATTTTAACTGTTCGGTAAATAGTCCATAGCGATTTGCACGCGAGATGTCCTAAGGTGATTTATTACCAATATACATGGTAGGACAATTAGTAAATAACAAAAAAAAATTATTAAAAGGAATGAAAACTAGAATTCGTTTGGCCTGAGAGGCAAATTTTGTCATTTTGGAATTATGTGGGAAATTTTTTGTTGTTTAGTAAAAAACAAGATAATAGAGGGTTCAATGGAAAATTCCCTAAAGTATTAGGAATATTTTTGGAAGTTAACCAAGATTTCAAAAAATAAAAAATAAAAAATAAAAAAAAGGAAAAAAGAAGAAAAAGAACGCGATAACTTATTGACTTTGAAATTTAGCCTTTTACATTTTTTATTAGAAATAAATCCAATAAACTTATAATTTATCAATAACATCACTTCTTTGTATATTTTGCTGTATGGTGATCTAGGAATTTTCATACTCAAGGAACACTCCTAAACGTGGTAGAAGTTGGAGATCAAAAGGAATAACGAACAGTTGCGATTGAATCTTTAAATCTGCAATCAGCCGACTTAACCATTGATGGTTGCTCACGACCATCGACAAGTCCCTGAGCACCATCGATGGGTTCCTGTAAGCCATTGATGAGCTGAAATCCCATCTCTGGAATTCTCCAATTGGTTTTTGGACCATCGTTGACGTCTTGACCATTGATGGGTTCCTGACGCCCATCGATGATTCGATGGTTGAAATCAGTGTTTGTGCTGATTTTCATGTCATTTCGCCTTGTACACGTCTTATACCTGTATTTACCTGTACTATATCATCTCAAACAAATATTAGTACCAAATGAGAGTTTGTATTTACTCAAACAAGAGCTATTGTACGGACTATGTCCTAACAATCTCCCCATTTTTTTTTATAATAACAAACTTGAAATTTAAAATACCTGAATATATGCTTATTTGAGATATTTAAATAACGACAATAATCACAAATACACTTTCATGCCAAAGAAAAAGATATGCAATGCTCTCTCTACATTCATACATTTACGACAAGTGTAATTAAACACATGTATTGTAAAACTCCCCTAAAATAATGCATCGAGTGCTTTCAAAAATTTAAAAAAATTAAAAACATGAAACCACTTAAGCAAAACTCCACTCATGCAAAAGATCATCAAAAATTTTCAAAATTTCATACCAAATTTCTCCCCCAAAATTTTTAAATTTCACACCAAAATTCTCCCCTTTTTTGTTAATAGAAAAAGTTGAAAACACACCTATGGCTAGATTTCATACTCGAGAAATTCAGATAAAAATCATCCAAAGGTATAAGGAAGAGAAATACATACCGGTTCACACGAAAAATTTATATAAAAATAACACAAGGGATTAATGAGTATGTAATGGCTGCTTAGTTTGTTAAATGAGTCGCCATCTCGTGACTATCATTTCCTTATCTAAATCATATTATACATGCTAAACAATATATTTAAATTAATGATAGTCACAATTGTCCACTTTCATCATGACTTCGACACTTTTTTTTAGCAGAAGTTAATACACATTGAATTTTATGTGAATAATTCTTTTTAACTTCCACATGCAGTTTTAGTAAAATGAGCATCTGAAGTGCCAAAACTGTGTCCCTTTCACACTTTAAATTTTCACTTTTATGAAACAAACACGCTCTGTGTGAACCACAAGGTCATAGCATGTGCACTTGCATGCTCAGTTTTGGGCTTCGGTTAGCGGATCATACTTTATCCATATGCCAAGGAAACAAAGAAACAACACAAGTTTTTCAATCGATACTAAAACTAGAAATACCACCAAAAAACAAAAAGGCCAAGCTCACACTCCCACAACAATCCTAAGATATAAAGCCCTCGTAAATCAACCCGAAAGGGTGACACACCTGGTCGGCGGGGACAAGGCGGAAACCCGTGTTCGAGTCCCCTGTCCACAAATCCTTCAGGCCAGCGCTTTAACCAAAAAACCCTACCCGACGCGAACAGCGGATGTAGGCGGGGGGTTTCGATCCCCCGCACTCGGGCCACTAATGACCCTAGGGGTTTGGGGCCGAACCGCTGGGCTAGTCCGAAAAAAAAGCCCTCGTAAATCACGAATAATTGCTCGAAGCTGAGGCCCATCAGTAATGCATCACAGTAACATTATACTCCACAATCGCATCACCAGTTTCCAAATCAAACGAATAAGTCGTAGAGGGTGTTTGGGAGGGCTTAATTTTTTAAGCTTATAAGTTATGTTAGCTTTTAGTGGCTTTTAGTTTTTATGATAAAAATGTTATAAAAATTGTTTGGATAGAATAGTAATTTTTTTGGTTAAACCTAGCTTATTTAGGTGAGCTTATAAGCTAGTTTTTGAAAAGCTGGGGTATACCAGCTTTTCAAATGAGACTTATAAGTTAACTTATTTGATATTTTACCAAACAGATAGATATGAAAAAGCTAGCTTAAAAGCTAGTTTGACCACAAAAAAGCTCCCCCAAACACCCACGTAGCCAAAGCAAACCTAAACAATCCACTCCCTCCAATAACGGGCGTCTCCCTTACCGGGTTCATTATCGGGTTTCGCCCGAGAACAGTTAACACGCTCCCGTTATACTTCGCTACGGTAAAATACAGGTTCATAGCCATCAAAAGCCCATCTTGTCTTGGGCTACACTAGCGTAGATCCCCTTGGGTTCGGCCCACTTGGGTTGAATTGAGCTTGGGCCTTTGTGTGAGAAGATCGTCCATCACATTGGTCATGCCGAATAAATTTATGCATATCAAATCTGTACCTTCTCATATCCATGCAGACCGAGGATTGGATTTTGATAATCTGAACCTGCAAGCAATCACCGTATATTGCCTCAATTCTCGATCAACCTGCGAACCTACAGAAAAGCAGATAATTATAACCTAGGTATCCACATAGGTCCACGTTGGCTAGTAATCTGGCCTTTCGGTATCCAAATTTATTTGACTGTCTTATTCCTATATCTCATACGACAGCTCATAGAAACATGTCCTATTTTTTCACACAATGAGCATATAGAATGATAAGTTCTATTGGGAAAAGGATCAAAACAACCAAGATTATTACCCTTAACAAAAGAAAGTTGAAACTTTTATATTTTCCAGAATATGAATAACCAAGTCTAGTTTTAGCTTTTACAAATTATTGATTGGGAAGGACCATGTTAAGACCTTTTGAGCCCAATAAAAATTCTTCATGGCCTCTTCCAAATCACTAACTTTGGACTTTAATTGTTCATTTTCGAAACTATTGTTGTGCATCGAAGTTTCAAACTTAATTTATTCCAATGACAAATCATAATATAACTCATTTATCTTAGCAACAAACTTTTCTTTTTCACTTTGATGGTTTTAAGTTGCTTAGATAAACAAGAAATTTATTTTTGTAATTCAGAACATTGTATGCACTCAAAAGAGATTGAATTAATTGAATTAATTTGAAGAAGAAAATTTCACTTTATTTGATAAAAGTTTATTTTCTTTCTTCAAGTTTGTATTCTTCTTTTAGTTTCTTCATATTTATGAGTAATATTTTCAAAATGAATTAACATCTCTTTATACTAAGAATAAAGCTCATCATAAGAAGGATATACATTTTCATCCTAATACTCACCATCAGAACTACTTGAGTTACTCTGATCTTAATCTGAAAACAAAACTCCTCTTCCCATAAGACATATGTGTACTCTTTTGTCATCATCGTTCGAGCTACTCTCTGAGTCATCCCAAAAAGTTGTTTTGAAATTTTTGCCCTTCCCTTTATAGTCCTTTTTATTTAGTGGGCAATTCTTCTTTAAGTGGCTGTGTTTCAAGTATTTTTGACTATCCTTTGACTTGAGGAAAGATTTGTAGCCTTTTAACAAATTGATCATCCTCGTCTTCAGAACTCGAGCTTGACTCCTTCTTCTTCTCTTTTCGATTCAAGGGACATTGATTTTTGTAATGATCTGATTTCCTGCAATGAAAACAGATAGGATCAGCTTCAGAATCACTTGATGAATTATTGTTTACCTATTTAGTAAATTAATTTCGTCTTTTCTGAAGATATTTCTGTCCTTTCTTTGATTTCAGAAAAGATTTGAACCCTTTTGCAATAAGCGCAAATTGATCATCTTCATCATTTGAACTCAAGTCTGAATCTATCTTCTTCTTTAATCGAGATTTTTCTCTCTTAACACGTAAGGCTAAATCTTCTTTGAATCTTCTTCTAAGGCATCTTCTCTCTCTTTCAATCAGACTTCATAAGTGATGAGCTTGCCTACAAGATCATCGAGAGTAAGTTTAGAAAAATTTTAAAGTTCTTCTATTGCCGTTACCTTTGGTTCCCAATCCCGAGATAGAGAATGGAGTATCTTTCTGCATAGATCCTTGTTGTCGTACTTCTTCCCTAAGGCTTTTGATTTGTTCATGATATTAGTGAATTGTGTAAACATCTCCTGAATGCTTTCTTAGGCCTTCATCTTGAAATTCTCATATTTTCTCACCAGCATTGCGAGCTTTGCCTCCTTAACCTGCGAAGTTCCTTAATGAGTGACTTCTAGTGTTTTCTAAATTTTCTGCACAGTAGAACAATTAGAAACACGGTAAAATTCTTCAGCAGTATGAGAGCAATATAAAATATTCATGGCTTTTGTATTATAAGAGTAAATTTGTTTATGCTGTGGAGTCCACTTATCCTTGGACAGAACAACTGTAACTCCCTCTACCTCAGTAGTAGGTTCCTTATACCCATGTTCTACACTCTCCCAAACACCTAAACTAGTGGATGATAGAAAAACTTTCATATGTGCTTTTCAATATGTGTGATTGGTGCTATCGAAAAGTGAGGGTCGGTTGACGGCATGTCCTTCAGGAAAAACTAAAATGATGGTAAGGCTTGACATCTCTACCCTAGGTTGTGATAACTAAAGATGGGTAACGAGGCTCTGATACCACTTGTTGGAAACGAGATGCAAGCCTTTGGGGGGGGGAGGGTGAATAGGATTGCTATAAATTTTTTGATAAACAAAGAATATGCAGTGGAAAATAAAATATGAAAAACTAAGAGCAACCAACACAGGAACACATGAGATTTTTATAGCGATTCAGATCAAAATCTTTCGTCCACTCTTCCTTCTCGCGAAGGGCTTTCTTTACTATGACAGGAGTTATCCCTGAATCACAACCTGATTCAGTAGACTTTACAAACAGGACCCTGAAATCTACTTGAAATCAGTCGAGATACCCAACTCCTCACAATGACCAGAAAAAATCTAGCTCTAGCTAGCCACACTCAATTATCATGGCTTGAGCACGCCAATCCTCAATTAACCCGGCTTGAGTACACCTTTAAACTCGCAAGTTCGAAATACAAAACAAACCCTAAAAATAATTAAAGCACAATTAAAAAGATATTATAGCCCTTTAAATAAATCGCTCTCCAAAACGATGATGTTGAAGATCCGTAAAGAAGCGATATTGTTGATTAACACAAAGGGCACTCCTCCTCGCTGAAACGATCTCTCGATATTGAGTGCGAAGAGAAAAAGTTGAACGAGGCTCAGGGAATCAAAATCTAACTCTCAATCTCTCACAAACCCTAAAATTTGATCTCTCAAACTTAAGCAAATATCCTCTCTATTTCTTACTTTTAATCTCTTTTCCAATCCCTCCTTAAATAGACCTTGATTGCCTTGGAAAAAAGTCTTCTAATTAGTGTTGAAATAGAAGATCAAATCTATAATTAAATGGCTGAGATTGAATCTGAAAATCTGTCAAAACGCGTCTAAACCATCAATGGTTAAACACGATCATCGATGGTTGATGCCGATCATCGATGGTTCCATGTAGTCCATCGATTGTTCAAATTCTAGTTTTTGAAATTTATTGATTGTTAATTGTAGTCCATCGATGGTTGAATGGATCATCGCTGGTTGACTTTAGTCCATCGATGGTTTGATTTCTCATTTCTAGAAAATACATATTATTGACTGTAGTCCATCGATGACCTATGGATTATTGATGGTTGCCTCGTGACCATTGATGGTTAATGGCTGAAATCAACTGTTCGTATTGATTTTTGCATCATTTTGAGCCGAAACTTTTTCATACATGTTTATTCCTGAAATATAACATCTTACAAACTTATTAATACCAAATAAGAGTTTGTTATTGATCAAACAAGATATATTACACGAACAATTTTCTCCCCGAACAAAATTCTAACAATATTTTATTAAATATTTATGAAGGAAGAGACAATGACTACCTCTTGTTGTTATGTTATGAGAATAAGGGAAATAAAGTTTTTTTTATCAGTTATATAGAAAGTTTGTGTGGTAGGAATTTTCTTAGATAAATTATAATTTTAAGTTTAAAATGCAAATTTAGATTGCTTAACTATCAATCTACTTTACAAATCTAAATAAAAATTTATAATTTTTAAAAACTAAAAATGGTGAGATTTTGATATCCCGAGATTCCAATCAATGCTCATATTTGGTTCGCCTTTGATTGGGACAGGAATGACATTAGGACTTTTCTCAAATCCCCAAAATGGATAGTAGAAAGTTCTACCACACCCTAGTAATAAGGACATAGGACCCATAACCATTATACCTTCCCACATCATGCATTCCTCGCACGAATGATATAATATAATATTATAATATAATATGTTTCATTAGCAAATCATTCATAATTTTAGAATTTTTTGGGGGTGCTATTTGTTCGCGGTAAAAGTTGGGATGATTGTCATTGATTTGAACTTGCTTACAAACTTCAGTCGCCTGAAACAAATTCAAAGAGAAATATCGCCTTTTATTTTAAGGCTTACAATGAAAATCAAAAAGATTACAACTTTTATCCTTTTGAACAAGCGAGGATCTGTTATATCGGATCCCAACTTGCGTGGGTTCTTTGCTTTGTCTTGGGGACTTATTGTGTCCGTGGACCACCGCAATCCCGATCCGAGTAGGGCCGGGTTGGAACTACAGATGTAAAGGAGCTCGTTTCACGAAGGAAGCGAAGCGCTGAGGATCACACTCACGAAGGAGAGGATCACGAGCGGTGAGATCTACTAGGAGAAATCCAGTATCCACGAGATTAAGGCGAAGCTTAATCTAGAGGGTATCTGTAGTTCGACCGAATTGGTTACCTTTTGATTGAAGATCGGCGTTGGCGGACTTGTGCTCGCCGTTGCTCGAGCAGTGCGTCGTAGATCTCATGAGGGCTCTTCGAAGTCCGCCAAAATCCAAGCCAAAATCCCAAAAATCCGACCTCAAAGTCTCCAAAATCCGCCTTCACCACCAAGACCCCCCCCCCTATTTATACATCTCAAAAAGGGGGGGGGGGTGGCTCGGCCAATTGGCCGAGTCACCTCGGCCACTGTAGGAGGCTCGGCCATGTTTGGCGAGCCACCGGCAGGAGGTACCTCGGCGAGGTTGGTAGAGGTGGCTGACCATAGTGGCGAGCCACCTCGACCACTGGCGGTACCTCGACCAATTGGTAGAGTAGCTTCGACCATGTTGGCGAGCCACCTCGACCATTTGGCCGAGGTCCGTATCGTCGGTTCAGTCGTTATTCGTCGATTCTTCGTCGATTCTTCGGTCTTCGGGCTTAGTTTTGCCCCGTGATGTCGCCGCTGTGTTCGAGTCCGTGGTCCATCAACTTCGTGAGCTCGAACGGTTCGCTTGCATCGACGGACTGGCACGGTTGATTCCGCCTTGTCAACGCTGAGTTTAGCCAACCCGCCTCGCTTGAGCTTCGCCGCCGGGTTTTCCACGACGCCAGCCGTCATTGTTGTGACGCCAACTTCACTTCATGAGTTCGACTCGCTTTGGCGCGCTGGTACGAATCACGCCGACGGCGCTTCGAAGTCGCTACTGGCCGGATGGATCGTCGGTTGTCGACCCATATTTAGTCTTGTTCGCACCGATAAGCAATTTTTATGCCTACAGATACCCTCCAAAGCGCCTCGGCCTCGATTCTTGATGAGTCCGGGATGCTTTGGACATGATGGTTCCCGCCTTCACCTACCGAGGGTCCCAAAGATAGCTTCAAGTCTTCGATTCTCAGATCATCCAGCTTCTTTGTAGGATTCCCGATAAGATCACGGTGCTGCATTTATTGTCCGACCGCTTGTTGAAATCTTGATTCAAGCGTGAGTGAGTTTTGTTTGTAACTCGTGTTTGCTTGGTCGTTGTCCGACTAACCATCGACTTTTGACTTCTCCATATGTCGGCGAACTCCTTTGTTGGCGACATTATTGGTGTCGAGTACATGGAATTTCATAACCCTTATTCGCTAATTCCTTCATCATCACGCAGTGTTGTTGGTTTTTAATGGAGGATATGATTATCCGATGTCAACATGACTTTCACTCCTCATCGATTATCCCTCTCTTGGAGATTATGGTGGGAGGAAATTAGGTTACGAAGTTATCCTTAAGAATATGGATTTATTCTCCAGAACTCCTCGTTGAAATTTTGGAAATAGTTTATACCGAAATCCTAGTCGTAGGATCACACGCTGATCGGCGCACCGCATGATCAAGTTATCCCTAGGAATATTTTTGTGAAAATATTCTTAGAACTTCGATAAATTAGGAAGCGGTTTATACTCGTAATCCTAGTTGGAGTAGGATTAGGCGTTGATCGGCGTCGATGCAATCCATACGATCGAGTTATCCTAAGAATATTTTTGTGAAAATATTCTTAGAACTTCGATAAATTAGGAAGCGGTTTATACTCGTAATCCTAGTTGGAGTAGGATTAGGCGTTGATCGGCGTCGATGCAATCCATACGATCGAGTTATCCCTAAGAATATTTTTGTGAAAATATTCTTAGAACTCTCGATAAATTAGGAAACAGTTTATACTCGTAATCCTAGTTGGGTAGGATTAGGCGGCGTTGATGTCGATGCAATTCGCATGATCAAGTTATCCCTAAGAATATTTTTGTGAAAATATTCTTAGAACTTCGATAAATTAGGAAGCGGTTTATACTCGTAATCCTAGTTGGGTAGGATTAGGCGGCGTTGATGTCGATGCAATTCGCATGATCAAGTTATCCTAGGAATATTTTTGTGAAAATATTCTTAGAACTTCGATAAATTAGGAAGCGGTTTATACTGTAATCCTAGTTGGAGTAGGATTAGGCGGCGTTGATGTCGATGCAATCCATACGATCGAGTTATCCTAAGAATATTTTTGTGAAAATATTCTTAGAACTTCGATAAATTAGGAAGCGGTTTATACTGTAATCCTAGTTGGAGTAGGATTAGGCGTAGCGTTGATGTCGATGCAATTCGCATGATCAAGTTATCCTAGGAATATTTTTGTGAAAATATTCTTAGAACTTCGATAAATTAGGAAACAGTTTATACTCGTAATCCTAGTTGGAGTAGGATTAGGCGGCGTTGATGTCGATGCAATTCGCATGATCAAGTTATCCCTAAGAATATTTTTGTGAAAATATTCTTAGAACTCTCGATAAATTAGGAAACAGTTTATACTCGTAATCCTAGTTGGAGTAGGATTGGGCGTTGATGTCGATGCAATTCGCATGATCAAGTTATCCCTAGGAATATTTTTGTGAAAATATTCTTCGGAACTTCTCGATAAATTAGGAAGCGGTTTATACCGTAATCCTAGTTGGAGTAGGATTAGGCGTTGATCGGCGTCGATGCAATTCGCATGATCAAGTTATCCCTAAGAATATTTTTGTGAAAATATTCTTAGGAACTTCTCGATAAATTAGGAAGCGGTTTATACTCGTAATCCTAGTTGGAGTAGGATTAGGCGGCGTTGATGTCGATGCAATCCGCCGCGATCGAGTTATCCCTAAGAATATTTTTGTGAAAATATTCTTAGGGAACTCTCGATAAATTGGAAACGGTTTATACGTAATCCTAGTTGGGTAGGATTGGGCGTTGATGGGTCGATGCAATTCGCATGATCAAGTTATCCCTAAGAATATTTTTGTGAAAATATTCTTAGGGCTCTCGATAAATTAGGAAGCGGTTTATACTCGTAATCCTAGTTGGAGTAGGATTAGGGCGTTGACCGTCGATGCAATCATACGATCGAGTTATCCCTAAGAATATTTTTGTGAAAATATTCTTAGGGACTCTCGATAAATTAGGAAGCGGTTTATACTCGTAATCCTAGTTGGAGTAGGATTAGGCGTATCGTTGATGTCGATGGGGGCCTTCACAAGATGTTTTCTGCCGAATCAATCTTGAATCTTTCCAAACTTGGCGAAGGAGTAGAAGCCAATCAACGGACTGATTTGGCTTGTTTTGATATCGGATAAGGTTCCAATTAGGACTCCTAATTAGGGGCTGATTAGAGTCCTAATTAGAATTGATTTGGGCTCCAATTAGAATTCCTACTTCTTGCCAAAATAGGAGTCCTTGTTCAAGAGGATTGGGTTCATATGGGGTTGTTATAAATACCCATACTCCTCTATTCTTGACCTAGGCGGCCCCACAGTGCTCTCTCTCTCTTGTTTTCATCTCGCTTCTGCCGTCTTATTTCCTTGATCAACGAGGTATGTATGCGAGGGTTTTGTAAATTCTTTTCTTCTTTTCTTCCCTTTTGTGCGTCTGGTGGCGCGGACCGAGGGAAGAAGGCAGTCGGCCGGGGCGGCTGGAAGGCGGCCCGACCTGGTGGCCCGGCCTTGAGGCGGCGGCGAGTGCGGCAATGGCCAGCTCAATGCGAACCAGCCAATGAAGCGCCAATGGCTGGCAATGGCAGGCATATGAAGCGCTCATATTGCTGTAGCCTACCCAGCCTTAGCATGGCCGTAGTCGCCAGCGCCCTCGAAGCGCCAGCGCTTCTGGGCGCCAGGTACCAGCAGGCGGCTCTGGACTCTAGCGTCCGCGTGGCGGTGGCGTCCGCAGCCGGGCGCCCGTCGGGTGCTCGGCGTCGGATTTTGTAGCCTTTTTGACTTTATTTGCTGATTTTCGGTTGTGTATCTGACTTTTCATCGTGCTTTTGCAGCTTCCGATGTCGTCGGGAAGATCCGCAGCGCTCAGAGTCGCTCAACTTCGCCGCAGCTGCGTGAATGCCGCCTCCTTCTTTCGGTGGTGCGCCAACTTATTATCTTCGTGCATATATGTGTTGTATCCCGCTTCGTTCTCCTTTGTGAGGCGATTGGGAAGAGCGAAATCCTCCTTTGTGGGGACCGGCGCTTGGTGTGCGTTAGTTATGACCCAGCCGTTCTCCTTTGTGAGGCGATTGGGAAGAGCGAAATCCTCCTTTGTGGGGACCGGCGCTTGGTGTGCGTTAGTTATGACCCAGCCGTTCTCCTTTGTGGCGATTGGGAAGAGAGATTCTCCTTCGTGAGGATCGAGGCTTCAAAGATCACCGTCTCGATGTTTTTAGCGGGCGATTTCACCGTACTCGGCCGTAGAGCGGGATATATATTGTCGCTTTGTTTACGACTATATTCATCGTTCTCGGGTATTTATCTGGATGAAATCGTCATACCCGTTATAAGGTAAATGACTCAATCTATGTAAGATGAATTCAGCGCCATTTACTAGCGAGTATTTTCGATTTGGTTGATTATTCCTCGGGAGCTTTTCCGACCCTCGCGGTCGATGGATGTCATAGTGACTATTATTCCATGTGTGATGATCCCGATTTCTATCTGCCTCGATTTGCGCCGGGGACATCGTGAGAGCGATCGGTGATTTGAGGAAGTTCCCGTTCTCGACGTTTGGTCACCGATGCCCCTTTCGTAGGGACACCGGCTCTCGAACCTGCGAAAGGCAGATTATCTATTGACTTCGGTTAAGGATCGGATCTGACTCTTATCGAGTGAGAGATGGTTGAACAAAGGCAGCGGAGGCCTTGTATATTCCGGATACCTCGTCGGCTCTCATTGACCGACCTTAGACATCATCTTTGTGACCGCCGTATGTCATGGCGTCGAGAGCATGATCATATTCATTGTGGGTTTATTACCCGGCCGATTCGGGTTCCAGCGAATCGCGTCATCGGCCTTCACCACAGGGTTGTAGGGCTGGACACACCGCCCGTGATGAGCTTTTCGTTCACCGCCCGACTTTGAAGAATCGCCTTGCTAAATTGGGCGAGAGATGCGTCGTCGATCATAGATTCTTCGGTGGGTACACTTTCGTCAAGTAAGCACGGTGGTCGCGACCGCTTCGTCCTCGGTAGATGGGATGGAGAACCGTGCTGCGGTGCGTATTGACAATTCGTGCCACTATGTATGGCCTTCAATCAGTGTCAACCATTTCTTTACCTTATTCGAGCTTTATAATCCGGACTTCGAATCGTTTTCACCAAACATGGCGAGTTGGGGTTGGCTTTGCATGAGATGTACCGTATTTGAGGTCTACCCATGGGGAAGATGCTATATCGAGTACTTTCCCTCAATCGAGGGCTGGCGGTTTGAAGGAACGTCGTTATAAGACTTTATGGGATCTCACTTGTCATTACCATATAGCTGGCCCAATCGAACCTTGCTAAGAGGAAATCGCGGTGAGTGCGGCGATTCGCCATTACTTGTTCCGGCATTTGGAGGACAAATCGGCGAGGAAATATGTGAACTATCACGCTCACCTTGAAGGTTAATGAAGCGATCAAAGTCGAGGCTAACTTCGTATACACTCATTCGCCAAAGAAGGCTTTCCTTCGGGGACCAAGTTTGCGACCTTTACGTGGCATGCGGTGAAGCCTATCCGGTAGGCAACTCTTCTAGTAGGCTATCTTGCAATCGGCTCAAGAAGTGTGTGGTTCCATATCAATCGATGATGCTTTACCTTTGGAGGTCCTTTATCCTGCGGTTCAACTTCGCCCACAAGAAGGAACTCTCTCTCCTTCCGGTGATGGTGGCGGTATTCACCGTGGATTGCGGCATATAGTTCGGCGTTTACCCGGAGAAAGGGCGAGCCATCATCACGCATCCCTTCGTCCAGTAGAGCTCCCATATACCTATTTGATGACCTGGTTGGTCCTTCATCGTCCGACATGATGTTGGCACGGGTTCCTGGTCGTCTACTCCTTTCTTACGGTTGGTAGAGGATTGCGAGATGGAAGGCGTGGTTTTGCGAGATCAAGAAAGCAGTCTGATTCACAAAGGGTGGATCTTTTCGGATGTTTTCCTCGATTCTCGGTCAATATGGTGAGTCCTTGGTCGGCGAGGAGGTGCGAAGACACGGAGACTTCACTTAACATTGGCTATTTCAATTGGCTAGTGAATATCGGGCGGGGTATCTCACCTTAGAGTAAATGAGGAATGCTTCCTTGAGCCTTATTTTCCTGTCGTTTTGCTCGCCGATTGGTTCACGACCAACTTTATGTTGGGAACCCGACCGCGGCTCAACTTCGAGGTGGACTTGTGGATGGCCTTGAGCATGGTTATGGGCGTCATGGGGTGTACGGTGCTAGGTTCATCTCGAGCTCGGACCGTCAGTGGAGTCGACATTCCTCTATTGTAGTTGGCTATTAGTAGCTAACGAGTCGAGTCCTGTGAGGGCCATCTCGAATCTGGTAGCGAAGCATCGTTGCGGCCGCATTGAACACTGGGATGCGGTCAAGCTCGAGCGCCGCCAATCTTATCGGCCGGGTGAGGTGAGGAGGAGTTCCACAACTCGTGGCTGCTACTTTAGGAGAGGACCAGCGGAGGCTGCGGCTCATGAAAGATCTCGGTACTTTCTCCTTTTCCCTTCGTTTTCTCATCCTTTCCATTAGAGTTCTCATCCAATTGAATTTTCGGGAAAATCTATTGAAGAGGAAGAATTCGACCCTCTCAAGGGGTTAAACGAAAGAGGCTGGCCCACAAGAATCACGTGAATCCTCGGTCCTTTGATATAGACTTGACCAGTAATGTTCCAGTCGGTGACGGAGGTAATAATTCACCGTGACAAAATTTGAAATTTTGACTTTTGAAGGCTGACATTTCTCGTTATGCGGGGTTCTAGGGATTATGATCCTGGCTTTGATTTTGATCACCACAATTCTGCTGAGCCCAGTTCTGCTCATGCTGAGCCCAGTTTTACTCAACAAATGTATGGAGCTATGGCGGAAGAGGCCGATGTAGGACCTGATCCGGCGGACCCAGGTACATCTAACATCGATAATTCCTCTTCTGGGTGGCAAATGCGAGAATGGAATGACTCGGGATTTGTACCCCCACTAACTGCCTCTTTGCTTTTTGTTCTTTTAGAGATCACGGAGACAAATGCACAAACCGAGACTAGGCCAGCTAATCACACCGTAGGAGGTAAGTAACTCTACCTATTGTTCGTCTTAATTGCATTCACTTTCCTAATGCCTTCTTTTTCAGACTTCTCAATGGAAGATCTCGTGGCAGCTGGTTTATACGGTAGTACCTCCATGGATGACTTATTCGCACTTGGTCACAAGGCGGCAGCGCGTCGGTGAAGATTTCCACGAAACTACCATCCCGAAGGAGGTATGAATTTTCTCTTAATTATAGGACCAGCCGTTTGGCCAATACCACTATAATTAAAAGAGGCTGAGGCGCTCCCCTTGTGTAGTGGCAGGGACTCCTCTTTCCGCTGCTTTCTCAGAATCAGCTACCACAGCGACCGTTGAGATAGATGAGCACTGCGAGGGCTCATTGCGGTTGATAGCATCCATGATAGATCGCCTCTGGTGGACTCACTAGCCTCTGAAGCTACACGAAGGAGGCGGGTAAGGGTCTTTTAGCCAAATAAGCTTCGCCAATTTTTACTAAAATCCTAAAATCCTCTTTTCTTACGTGCGAGCCTACATCTCGACTCCATGATGCGGTGAGGCGTTGATCTTTGGATGAAGATCCATCCCATCTCATTATCTGTTTGGAAATCGCTCATTCTTTTCTTTGGTGAACCTTGTGATCGAAAAGGTCCTTCATGGCGGACTTTCTCTTCATCAGTTAATTGCTTGATCCGGATGGCTTTGATCGGGATATGGGTTATCCGGTAGCTCGAACCATTGTTGATGACCTTGCCCATCACGGAGGAAAGCGAAGCTGCAAAGAGCTGGGTAGCAGGGGCTTCCTCATATGTAGGCTGCTCACAGGCCGGCGTTTAGAGGCATGGCGCGATGCTCGTGTTTTCTTGGGCTCGAAGTCGGATGCAAAGAGACAGCGCCGATCGGCTTGGGCTTGTTCTTAGACATATTCTTCCTTAAGCCACATCGGTGATATTGTGGCGAGTCGCGGAAGGATATCTTGCTTTCGGGGAGAGCTCCATCTTGAGGAAGATAGGATGGCGGTTTGGGTGGCCAAGGCCAACAAGGAAAAGCCCTCATCGTTGCGTCTAGGGAGCTCGATCATCGGCGGCCAGGTGAGCTCGAGGAGGCAACTATGAAGACGAACACCGATGAGGAGTCCTTGAGCGAGTTGCGGGAAGAACTCCACCGGCTTACAATGATGAAGTGTCTCGGCTCGAACAACAAATCCTTTGTCATAGACTTGATGCTTAAGATTGTAGCCCCTTCTATATTTGCTTCAAATGAATAAGATCCATCCCTTTCATTGTTTATTATGATTCTTTTACTTATCAAAATAATTAACCATAATACTTATAGGATTTTGGCAAACCCTCGCCATCAGCGGGTTTGATTAGCCTTTACCAACCACCGTTTGAGTTGGGCTGGTCGCGGATTATCGAGATCCGTTCGCGCGTGGCGTTGTGCTAAAAGAATGAAACTCTTCTAGACTTGTTGCTATGATATTGAATACATAGGCCGTACTCTTTTACGGGCGAGACCACCCGACGCAGCGTGTTGCCGCGTGGGCTTCGTCCTTCTTAGGCGGGCCGGAATACCCGTCGAACTTCGGTGTCTTCTTCAATGGGAAAAGACTAAACCCGACAGCGTGTGGCGTTGACTTTATCCCTCTTAGGCCGGGATAAAATGCCCCGAGTCGAACTTCGGTGTCTTCTTCAATCGGAAAAAGACTAAACCCGACAGCGGCGTGTGGCGTTGACTTTAGGGTTATTAGCCAACCCGACCCTCAGCGGGTTTGATGAGCCTTTACCAACTACGTTTGAGTTGGGCTAGCGTCGGATTATCACGGATCCGTTCCGCACATGGCGTTGTGCTAAAAATGAGACTCTCTTAGACTTAATGCTCGATGTTGAATCGTAGGCTTCATCTTTTCACGGAAGACTAACGGCCGTGTTAGGCGTTGGCTTTATCCTTCTTAGGCCGGGATAAAATACCCAGTCGAACTTCGGTGTCTTCTTCAATCGGAGAAAGACTAAACCGGCGAGCGTGTGGCGTTGGCTTTATCCCTTCTTAGGCTTGGGATAAAATGCCCCGAATCTAACTTCAGTGTCTTCTTCAATGGAGAAAGACTAAACGACAGCAGCGTGTGGGGCGTTGGCTTTATCCTTCTTAGGCTTGGGATAAAATGCCCCGAATCTAACTCGGTGTCTTCTTCAATGGAGAAAGACTAAACCCGACAGCGTGTGGCGTTGGCTTTATCCCTTCTTAGGCTTGGGATAAAATGCCCCAAGATGAATCTTGGCCTTCTTTTGACGGAGAAAGTTGAGCAGATTGATTGAGGTGGGAAAGGAAGAATGTGTTCTATTTCAGGGATGAGGCTAACGGCCAGATTCCTTCTTGTAGAATCGAAAAGACTCGAGGTGACCTTGATCGGACTACGATCTGAAAATCTCGGCGCACCACCGATCGGCGCTACCTAAGATAAGAGGGGAACTAAGAGTGGGATCTCCACTCCGAGAACGAAAAGACTCGAGTGACCTTCAGTCGGACAACACAGTGCGAAAATCGGCGCATACCTTCGGTCGGCTACCTAAGATGAAGATGGAACTAAGAGTGGGATCTCCCTCCGAGAACCGAAAAGACTTCGGTGACCTTCAGGACAACCTGGTCGAAAATCCCGGCGTACCTTGATCGGCGCTACCTAAGATGAAGATGGAACTAAGAGTGGGATCTCCCTCAGAGAGCGAAGAGACTCGAGGCGACCTTGTCGGACAACTGGTCCGAAAATCCGTAGCGTACCCGATTCGGCTACCTAAGATGAAGATGGAACTAAGAGTGGGATCTCCACTCAGAAGCCGCGAAAGACTTCGAGGCGACCTTGTCGGACAACAGATGCGAAAATCGTAGCGTACCTTGTCGGCTACCTAAGATGAAGATGGAACTAAGAGTGGGATCTCCTCCGAGAGCGAAAGAGACTTCGGTGACCTTCGATCGGACAACAGTGCGAAAATCCGCATACCTTGCCGGTGGTAGCTACGAGATGAAGATGGAACTAAGAGTGGGATCTCCACTCGAGCGAAGACTTCGGTGACCTTGATCGGACAACCTGGTCGAAAATCCGGCGCATACCTTGATCGGCTACGAGATGAAGATGGAACTAAGAGTGGGATCTCCACTCAGAAGCGAAAAGACTTCGAGGCGACCTTGATCGGACAACACGTACGAAAATCGGCATACCTTCCGATCGGCGCTACTACCTAAGTGTTTGATCGAAAGTTGATTCCATTGCAAAACTTGAGAAAATTTACACTTTTATTTTCAGTTACAAAGAATTTAGATAACTTTCTTACAAACTTCGAACAAAAGATACTACAAGTGTAGATCTCCTGTTTTTGTGGGACTTTTCTGTCTTGGGGGGCGTAATCCAGTGGACCACCGGCGGCGATCGTCGAATCGGCGGGGTTTAGTTAGTGCCGCCAAAGGAAACAAGAACTTCAGCAAATATCTTAGCAAGGTAAGATATCTACTCTTCTCAAGAATAAGTCAAGGCTTAAACTTCGAGGAATCTCGCGTGGATCGTGTTCTTGAACTCAGGAAGCTTGGATTCGACTTTTCCCTTTCGATGGCGACCCTGCCCAAGTGGGGGAGGGTATTTATAGTCTTTGGGAAGCGTGCCCATAAGTGTCATAAGTCTGAAGATTTGCGGTTAGCGGCGGCTCAAGGCGCCTCGCGCAAGCTGCCTACGCTCGCTGGCGGCGATGTGGCTACCTACTTGGCGGCGGCGGTATGAAACTACCTCGTGACGGCGGCGATCGCCGTCCTTCCATATTTGTAGCGGTTTTCTGCTTTTTAGGCGCGATTAAATGCCTAGAATTACGCCTAGGTATCTTGTGTAACCGCCTATTAGCGTGTCACGAGCGTCTCTGCGCATTGATAAAGTCAAGTGGGCCCCATCGGCATTGATTTAGACCCTTCAAGAGCTCGTTCCAAGTACGGGTGTCGCCCGGTTAGCGAGACACAAGTAAGTGTCTCGCTAGTCGCGAGACACATCAAGGTCTCGCTTCGTCGAGGCACACACAAATGTCTCGCTAATAGCGAGACACATCAAATGTCGCTTCGTCGCGAGGCATACATGTCTGCTGGCGAGACACATCAAATGTCTTCGTGGCGAGAGACACAAACAAAGTGTCTCGCCTTTGCGTGAACACAATCTCCCATGTGTTGACTTCTTGAGATTTCGGCGGCGTTGTTCTTCGATCTTCTCATGATTTAGTCATATTTGAGGTTCTTGACAATTTTTGATGCCTCTGATACCCCTCCAAAGTTTTCGAGACTCCTCGTATTTTGTCGAGAGTGCGGAATACTTTGGATAAGATCGCCTTGCTACGTTCGCGTTGAACTTTGTAGAAGAGGCCCATGTTTTGCTTCGGTTTCTTGAATCACGGCTGTGGCGTCGTGACCATACTTTGGGATCAATAGTATTTGCATTTGTATTTGGATTGATTGAAATGTCAAGTCGATTTTGGACTAATCATCTTCATCTTGAAAGTCACCACTTGGGTTATAATTGAAATGCCTTGAGAATCATTGAGAAAAGCGTCGTCGGTTTTGAATATCAGTTTCGAAAGCTTCTATATGTAATATCTGGAATTATCCCACTTGAAGCGGCGGGGCAATGAAGTGTCTCGCTCAAAAGACCCCACGAATCTGTCGAGCATGCTTGAGCTTCGAGGCGATGTAATGGCACATTTGCATTAGCAATGAGTGCATTAAAATCACGGTAGGAGAAAGTACTTGACCCGGCGGAAGAGTGAACCCGCTCTCAAGTTATTGCTTGTATGATAGATATAGGATTTTGGCAAACCCTCGACCCTCAGGATTTGATGAGCCTTTACCAACTCTGTTTGAGTTGGGCTAGCATGTAGATTATCACGAGTCCGTTCTACATGTTACGTTGTGCTAAAGAGTGAATTCTCTTAGACTTTATGCTACGATATTGAATCACGTAGGCTCGGTCAATTATCCGCGGGAATTGATTACGGCGTATGTGTTAGATCGGACTTATCTCGATAAGGGGCGAGATAATATCCTATGCATGAAGGCATAGTTTAGGTGTCATTAGGTAATGACATCTATGCTCACGATTTTGAATCACGTAGGTTTGTGGAATTTATGTTTTCTCTTGGGGAGCGAACCATTTGTAATGTCTTCTCTTGGGGTAACGAACCTGTTGTCCGGATGACCTCTCATTCATAAAAGGAATCGAGGATTTTGACCGTGGTCCCTAGCGTAGGAAGGTTTGACCAAGTGGGAGTGAAAATTAAAAATGATCCTACTGTAGGAAGGTTTGATCGGGATAGGAGTTTTGAGACAATCCTACTGTTGAAAGGTTTGATCGCTCAATCACGAAATGGACCTCTCGTTCATGGAAGGAATCAAGATGGGATTTTGTTCATGGTCCTACTGTAGGAAGGTTTGACGAGCGAGATATTTGAACAATCCTAGCGTGGAAGGTTTGATCGCTCAATCTTGAAATGGACCTCTGTTCATGGAAAGAATCGAGAGGATTTTGGCCATGGTCCTAGCGTAGGAAGGTTTGACCACGATAAGAATTTTTGAGACAATCCTAAGCGTAGGAAGGTTTGATTGCTCAATGTGGAAGTGGACCTCTCGTTCATGGATTATCCACCGACTTTCTTACATAAAATTAGGGCTGTCGGAGTGAGTAAGAAGGAAAAGCGGTTTAACCTCTTATATTCATCGGAGGAAGGGGCGGTTTATACTCGTATACACAGCCAGTCAAATTTGATTCGACTTATTTCGTTAAGGCAGCTAATAAAGGCTTGTATGATGGCCTTGAGAGCTAAGCAATCCTTTGTAGGATGGAGGATCCTCGTAGTGCATACGGTATTTAGGGTCAGTTTTGTTAACCTCCTCTGATTTGTAATTGGAGGCAACTTGATTTTGTTGTTATCAAGGAGGTGTTTGAAGATGATTGGAACTTCTTAGTCCTTGAAAGAGTATGTCTGTGGAATTGATTTAGAAGCTTTTGGCTGACGTTGTTGCGGCAGCTTAACGGCAATCCACGGATGCCTTTCCTCTATTACGAGAGGAAAAATTTACGAGGAAAGTCGGCCATCTTTTAGCCTCTTCGACTTTCTTCCTTCGAGGAAGCGTTGACTTGTTCTCCTTGTATTTTTAGGTCTTTCCACGTAGTTGGTGGGGCGACCCCATGACTTCGGCAATTCTATAGAAAGATTGTTGTGGCAAGTCTTCAATATGAACTTTTCGATGGTGGATCCACGCAATTCATAGCTTTATTCGGAATAAACTTGCGAAGGTGTCGATTGTCTCCCCACTACGCTTTTAGTCTAGGAGAGTTCCAATTGAGACTTGGTGTAGTCATCGAAGAAGTTCTTGAAAAGAACTTTCCATGTCCTCGGCAGTTAATACTCCCTTGAGTCTTGATACCAATGAGCAGCTCCTGAAAATGCCGAGCGAATGGCCAGAACCATCGAGGCTCGTTTCGAGATTACCCCAAATGTGATTTGGTAATCGGGTGTTGTGAAGGTGACCCTCTCCGTCAAGCGTGAAGTTGATCAAATTGAATTTGTGGATAAGGGATTGAATCCCATTCTCGGATCACGGACCACGGGATACCGATCCTTTTGACTTCTGTGTGGACATCAAAGCATTGATTTTATCTTCAAGCTCTTTCATCCTTTGCCATCATCTTCCCCTTGTTTTGGATTATTTCCAATAGGAAGAATTGGATCATTTCCACCTTGACGGAATCTGACTTTCTTTGGAGGTTGATCGGCGTAAATGTGTTCATCAATCTCGAATCATCCTCAACATTATGGTGGGTTACTCCACCTTGTTATTGGATTCAGTAGTTATTGGACCCGGGTTGTTGTGCTGTTTGGGTTTGCAATTCCCTCATCTGTTGCATGGCTAGCTCCATCTCTGCTCTCATTTGACCTTAAGCTCTTCTCTTTGCTTAGCTAAGACTTCTTGCAACATTTGAGCGGGACATCGGGAGTAATGGTAAAAGCTTCTAGGGATGGGGACCGACACTTGACATTGTGTCATCGGAAGCTATCGCCCGAATTGATGTCGGAAGCTTCATCATCGATGACTCTCCCTCATGCATCCTTCTATAGTCAATGCGTTGGGTAGCTTCATAATTGTAACGAGACATCTGGCGGGAAACTTCGGTCTTGACTTTTCCTCGAGTGAAGTCGGGGTCCTCGTCCATTGGCCCTTTTCCTTTGTTCACCATATTAATGGTGACTTGATTCATCGATGAATGGCGGATCTTCTTTTTCTTGAGGTCGTCTTGGCTTCCAGATTTTCCGTTCGGCGAGGCGGATTCGAATCTTGAAGCTCTTTGTGGGTGGCGTTATTCGAAACGCGGCACATCGATAAGGCGTCTTAATCAGTTGTACACACAAGCATGAACAATCTATTTCGTCGATCGTCCTCTTTAGGTGTGTTGCCACCCGGCGATTACACGGTTGATGTGGGTTATTGCAAATAACATTTCCACCTCCAAGTGTAGCGTTGTCCTTGGTGGAGGACAAGTCTTCTTTTGGGGAGGCGTCGAACAAGGTAATCCAAAGCGAGACACTTGGTGTCTCGTTTTGCAAAGGCATGAAGGGCGCCACCGTTGGCGGCGGTTATTTAATCTCCTTTGGCCGAGGCAGTTTACAACTACTATTGTTGGCGACTTAAGCAATCACCGGCCTTGAGGCGGTTGCTTACCATTTGTTGGCCCGGCGGCTTAAGTTTTGTCGCTGGCGAGGCGATTTACTGCTACCTGTTGTTGGCCGGCGGCTTAAATTTTGTCTGCGCTTCTTGTGGCGGCTAATTGTCTCCATTTGCGGAAGATACGGGCGATTTTGAGGTAGATTTTGGGACCCAAACCGTGATTTTGAGTCGATTCCACTGGTTGATCTCGACTCTTGTGCCTGCGAACAACGGCACATACGAACAGCGTGCATGGCGCTTTATCCTTCCTTGTTGTCGGGTCCTTTTGGCGAGAACCCATTCTTCCTTAGGAGGTGTTAGCGGATTGAGAAATTGCGGTTTGTTGATGCCTTTGATCCGTGAGTTGATAATGAACTCCATCCGTCGACTCGGGGCCTTGGCTAGTGGCGAGCCATCTTTTGGCGTCGTCTTTGGCGAGCTCTCTTCGTCGAATCGGTTGAGATCTTGTTGAGAGGAAATCGCCTGCATGTAGCGAGCGAAGATCGTTGCACACAACGAGCGAACCTCCCTCTTAGGGGATGAGATCCTCCAGATGTTTGCGGGGTGAGGAGGACTTGATGTGGAAGAGGAGATACTCTTGATTTGGCTTGTCGAAGAAATAGTCTATTCCATCAACCATGAGTGGGCGATTCTTTGCAAAAGTGCGACACAACGATCTCGGGCTCGAAGCGTTGGCTCCCAGCGTGAATTAGCCATCGTGTTTGGTCGAAAGTTGATTCCATTGCAAAACTTGAAAAATTTACACTTTTATTTTCAGTTACAAAGAATTTAGATAACTTTCTTACAAACTCGAACAAAAGATACTACAAGTGTAGATCTCTTGTTTTTGTGGGACTTTTCTGTCTTGGGGCCGGCGTAATCCAGTGGACCATGAAGCGGCGATCGTCGAATCGGCGGGGTTTAGTTAGTGCCGCAAAGACAAGAACTGACAAATATCTTAGCAAGGTAAGATATCTACTCTTCTCAAGAATAAGTCAAGGAAAGCTTCGAGGAATCTCCGTGGATCGTGTTCTTGAACTCGGAAGCTTGGATTCGACTTTTCCCTTTAGATGGCCGACCCTCGCCCGAGTGGGCGTAGGAGGGTATTTATAGTCTTTGGGAAGCGTGCCCATAAGTGTCATAAGTCTGGAAGATTTGGCGGTTAAAATTTGCCTCAGCCTGCAAACTGCCTAAACTCCGCTGGCGGCGATGTACCTTTTGGCGGCGGTATGTTACCCTACGGTGGCCGTGGCGATGCCGTCCTTCCAGCTCTTTATAGCGGTTTTCCGCTTTTAAGCGCGATTAAATGCCTAAATTACGCCTGGTAAGTATCTTCGCGATGTAACCGCCTGTGCGAATGCGAGCGTCTCTGCATTGATAAAGTCAAGTGGGCCCCATCGGCATTGATTTAGACCCTTCAAGAGCTCGTTCCAGTATTACGGGTGTCTCGCCGGTTAGCGAGACACAAGTAAATCTCGCTAGTCGAGACACATCAAATGTCTCGCTTCGTCGCGAGGCACACAAATGTCTGCGCTAATAGCGAGACACATCAAATGTCTCGCTTCGTGCGGGCCACAAAGTGTCTGCTAACGAGACACATCAAATGTCTGCTTCGTGGCGAGACACAAACAAAATGTCTGCATGCTTGCGAGACAAATCTCCATGTGTTGACTTCTTGAGATTTCGGCGGCGTTGTTCTTCGATCTTCTCATGATTTAGTCATATTTGAGGTTCTTGGCAATTTTTGATGCCTACACTAAGATGAAGGATGAAACCCTTCCGTTTGACACGAAAAGTTTTGCGGCTTGGAGAGGAGGATTTTATATTCTCTCAGCGTGAAAGGAATTTTGAGTGGGCCTCTTGTTCATAGAAGGAATCAAGAGTTTTGGTAATGTGAAAATTTGTAGACCCACCGTCAAGGAATTTGATCGGTGGGGAAAGTGTGATGGAGGATAAATCTAGGATTATCCTCGCGAAAAGTGGTGAAATATCCCACGAGGAACTTCCGTCGAAGCGGGTTATCGAAGGTACTATGGGTAGTATTTCTTGAGAACTTCCCATTTATTGGCATTAATTGCGGTCGCCATTTGGGTAATTAGGCGATATGCACCATTGGAGTAAACCGTTTCTATTACAAGCGGGCCCTCCCATTTAGGTTAATTTACCTTTCTTTTTGGAAGTGAGGATTATGATGCGTCGGCGGCGATGACCAAATCTCCTTCTCTAAAGGTTCTCTGTCGAACTTTCTTATTGAAAGCCTTGACATCTAGCTTAGTAGAACTCAATGCATTGTTGAGCCTCGAGCTTCTCATCTAACATCTCAAGCTCTTGAGGCGTTTTGATGTTGTTGTTCTTGATCGTCATCTGTTGAAGAGGCGTCTGCGAAGTGGCCGGATCTGAATTTCCAATGGGGGCGCTTCACACCGTGGGCGAGATGCGGGGTTGCTCCGTTGGCGTCGCGTACCGTTGTGCGATCGAGTGCTTCTTGAGTTTATCATCGGTCTAGCATTGCTTTTCAGCTTAATGAATACGATGTCGTCTTGTTGAATGCCTCGGCTAATCCATTTCGTTTGGATTATAGAGTCGGCGGGAGGCGTCTTGTATCTTGAATTTCATAAAACTGATGAAGAATTGCGATGATGACGGGGACCGTTGTCATGCGATCCGTCTTGGGACACCATGTCGATAGATGACATGGTGTTTGATAAATTGGCGGCGATCTTCGCCTTTACTTCCTGGCGGGATTGCTTCCGCCCAGTGGGCGTAGGAGGGTATTTATAGTCTTTGGGAAGCGTGCCCATAAGTGTCATAAGTCGAAGATTTGCGGTTAAGCGGCGGCTCAGGCCCTCCGCGCCAAACTGCCTAAGCTCGCTGGCGGCGGTGTCGCTACTGTTGGCGGCGGCGGTATGAAGCTACCTGTTGGCCGTGGCGATCCGTCCTTCGGTAGCTATGCGGTTTTCACTTTTTAGGCGATTAAATGCCCTAAATTACGCCTGGTAAGTATCTTCGCGATGTAACCGCGCTATGCGATAATGCGAGCGTCTGCTGCATTGATAAAGTCAAGTGGGCCCCATCGGCGTTGATTTAGACCCTTCAAGAGCTCGTTCCATATACGGGTGTCTGCGCCGGTTAGCGAGACACAAGTAAATCTCGCTAGTCGCGAGACACATCAAGATGTCTCGCTTCGTGGAGGCACACTGAGAGCTGGCAGAGAGACACATCAAGTGTCTGGCTTTCGTGGAGGCATACACAATGTCTGCAGTGAGACACATCAAATGTCTGCTTCGTGGCGAGACACAAACAAAATGTCTCGCTAGCTTGCGTGAGACACAATCTCCCATGTGTTGACTTCTTGAGATTTCGGCGGCGTTGTTCTTGATCTTCTCATGATTTAGTCATATTTGAGGTTCTTCGGCAATTTTTGATGCCTACACTAAGATGAAGGATGAAACCCTTCCGTTTGACACGAAAAGTTTTCACGGCTTGGAGGGAGAGTTTTATATTCTCTCTCGGCGTGAAAGGAATTTTGAGTGGGCCTCTTGTTCATAGAAGGAATCAAGAGGATTTTGGTAATGTACGAAAATTTGTAGACCCACCGTCAAGGAATTTGATCGGTGGGGAAATTAATGATGGAGGATAAATCTAGGATTATCCTCGCGAAAAGTGGTGAAATATCACGAACTTCCGTCGAAGCGGGTTATCCGGTACTATGGGTAGTATTTCTTGGGAACTTCCATTTATTGGCATTAATTGCGGTCGCCATTTGGGTAATTAGGCGATATGCACCATTGGAGTAAACCGTTTCTATTACAAGCGGGCCCTCCATTTAGGTTGAATTTACCTTTCTTTTTGGAAGTGAGGATTATCGGTCGTTCGGCGTGGCCAAATCTCCTTCTCTAAAGGTTCTCTGTCGAACTTTCTTATTGAAAGCCTTGACATCTAGCTTGCTAGTAGAACTCAATGCATTGTTGAGCCTCGAGCTTCTCATCTAACATCTCAAGCTCTTGAGGCGTTTCGATGTTGTTCTTGGTCGTCATCTCTGTTGAAGAGGCGTCTGATGGCGGGATCTGAATTCCAATGGGAGCGCGCTTCACGTGAACCGAGATGCGGGGTTGCTCCGTTGGCGTCGCGTACCGTTGTGCGTCGCCCGAGTGCTTCTTGAGTTTATCATCGGTCTGGCTTGTTACTTTTCACAAGCGGCCAATTTTGATAATCGTCTTGTTGAATGCCTCGGCTAATCCATTTCGGTGGATTATAGAGTGACGAGGCGTCTTGTATCTTGAATTTCATAAAACGATGAAGGAATTGCGATGAGCTGGGGACCGTTGTCATGCCGCGATCCGTCTTGGGACACCATGTCGATAGATGACATGGTGTTTGATAAATTGGCAACGATGCTTCGCCTTTACTTCCTTTAGCGGGATTGCTTCGCCCACTTGGAGAAGTAGTCGGTAATTGCTAGAATAAACCGATCGCCTTTGGTTGAGAAAAATGGGACCTACAATGTCCATTCCCCATGTCTCGAATGGCGGGGATGTGGCGAAGGATCTGCCTTTCGGGAGGGCGATGCATATAATTAGCGTGAATTTGACAGCGTGGCATTTCGGCGTGCTTCGACCGTCATTAATCATTGTTGGCAGTAGCCCATTCTCTGATTTGATCGTGGAGCTTGGGACACTGGTAGTCGCATTCACTTCACTGCGTGTGCTTCGAAGGACCTCTTACGCCTCCTTGTTGAAAGACATCGGGTAAAGACCATCGTACCCTCGGCGATATAACATACGGGTTTCCGTGTCATAAAAGAATCTTGGAGCTCTTAGCGGATTGACTCTCTCTCCCTCCGTCTTCGTGAGAATGCCATGTAAGACATAGTCGATGATAGGAAGCGCCAATCTCGGGGCTCCAACTTGGTTTGGAGTGCATGTACTTCTTTGGTATCTACCCCTTATCTCCTTGTGCCTCATCATACCTTGGTACAAAAGGCGATGAGTCACGGTAACTAATTGCTTTCGGTCTTGGAGGTTGTGCTAGCGACCACGGTAACGCGCCCGCAGTCGTCTGCATGAAGCGGGATATATTCGATGAAGAATTCTTGAGCAGTGCACTGCTATTTGGTATCGATGATAGGGATTAGATCCGGATTCACGACCGTAGTCACCACGAACACTTAACTATCAATTGTGAATCTCCATGCAGCGAGATATTGACCCCCGCTCTTTGGCGAAGCTAAGTCCAGATAAGTAGCGTTGTATTGACTCGTTATTGGAGCGAGGGTTGATGAGTGAATAAGCGAGGCATGACATGATTTCAGGAAACTAAGACAACCCGACTCGTGGAAATCTTAGAACATCCGGGGCACTTGCCACATTGGTAGCTCGAGAGCTCCGTCAAAATACAATCGCCATATTTGTTGGTGCGATGTAGTGTTGACTTCTTGAACTTCATCGGAAGATCATCATATAGCTCAAGCGCATCCGTTGTGGTAGCGACCAAGAGATCACAAATCGCTTGTCCTTTGGTGACCACATTGTTTGAAGTGCAAGTCATATTGGGACAAGAGTAAGGCCATTTGCGGGCGCCAACTCATTGAGGCGGTGGGTCATAAATATTGGACGGTTACATTAGAATAACATAAATCGTCTGTCAGACTAAATAGTGCGCATTTTGAATGCGAACACTAATGCAAGGCCTTTGCTTCGACCATTGGATGTCGAGACTTCGGCCTGGACTAATGTTAAACTCGGGTAATACTGCTTTACATTGTTAGTGACGTTCGTGCGTCTTGCTAGCGAGTAAAGCAACGAGTGATCCGTCGCCTTGGCGTAGATCAAAAGCGGTTTCCGACAGCGGTGCAACAAAACGGGGAGGTTTAGCGAGATCGACTTGATCTCTTGAATGCCTTACGGCGTCGTCCCAAATATATGACCGCCCTTCTTGTTCAACGGAGAGCGGTGGCACTTCGGATAGGTTGATATGAACCGCCGTCGGATGTCATGTCGTCCTTAACCCCCGAGTTCTCAGTTTCGGAGGTTGCAACTCTTGAATTGCCTTCACTTTGTCGGGATCGGCGTGGATTCCTTTGTCGGTGGCAGCGAAGCCGAGAACTTACCCTTTGGACATCCAAGGAAGGATTTGGCGGGGTTCATCTTTAGGCGATGAGTTAGCATGAGTTGAATACCGTTCTAAGATCTTTGATGTGATCTCCTTTGTCCGCGGCTTTTCCGACCAAATCGTCGGCGTAGCATTGACCATTTTCGAAGATGATCTGGAAAATCGTCATTGTTGCTGTTGGTATGTTGTAGGCATTTTGAGGCGAGCGGCATGGCGTGTAGCAATATATCTTAGATGAATTACGAGCAATGTGTTTGGCGTCATCGGGGTACATCTTGATCTGATTATACCGAAAAGCCATCCATAAAGGACATCCTCGAATCCACATGTATTGTCAACTATGGCGTCGGTGATTGGCGGAAATCATCCTTTGGGCAAGCGGCGTTTAGGTCTCTGTAGTCGACCACAGTCCTAATCGAACCATTCTTCTTCATGGCCAGGGACTATATTAGCCACAATCCGGATGTTGAATTTCTCGGCGAATCCGATTCTATGAGTTTCTTCACCGTCAACAATTGCCTCCAATATTTGTGGGCCGAAACCGTCTTCTTTGTTGCTTGGCGGGTTTGACATCCGCCTTGATGTTGGCGATGTGTGCCACATTAGTCGAGTCTGGCATGTCTCGTAACTCGGGCGAACATCGATATACTCCACGATTAGGGCAATCAACTCTTCCTTTTCTTCGAAGGAGTATTGCTGATGTTTATGAGTTTGGATGCTCCTCATCACTCATATTAACTTTGGACTACCTCGTCCTTAGTGGGGGTTCTCTTTGTTGAACTTGTCCCCAAAGCTCTCACGAGTTGATGGATCCATGGGTCTTCCCATGTTGGCATATCTTCATCACCCTCAATAGGCGGGGATCGATCGTGGCCATATTGACATCAAAGCCTTGAAAGCTTCTCAGAACATGTCGAATCCCAAGCGAGAAGAGTCGGGCAATGTCGTCTCCCTCAGGGTGGATTATTATCAATCGACCACGAACATTCATCTTAGGAGGATTAGGTATCCCAATCCCCTTCTAAATGCATAGTAGTTATCAGGCTTTCCTCTTGGGACATATGCGGCTTTAGGAGGGTTAGGGGCCTCGTCAGAAACATAGACCTTCCCTGGTGTCAAGTCATACCCCGTCTTTTCATGATACCCGGTGTTTACGGACTATATGAATTGTGTGGAGGATAGGCCCATTGTCATCTTCACCTTCTTCAAAGAAATGATTACGTTGGGCGCATCTCCTTTAGTAAACCAAGTCTCTTTCACTACTTGATCTTAGGTGGGATGACAGTGTTGTCCCAAAGGAGTCGGGCTGCTTTTGTGAAGCAAGATGATCGAGTTGGCGAGTGCAACTCTCGGATCATTGTATAATCTGTTATCACATCATTCAAAGATAAAGGATACTCTAAATGCGTCATTTATTGATTCATCGGCAATTTGCCAATTACAATGTTCATCGGCGATTCTTCATCGTCAAGATTGATTACAAGGGTACAATGTCATTTAAAACAAAACCTCCACTATAACCAAGCCGGTTTGGTATCGGCTTCTTCATTTGTCGTACCTTGGCGATGATTGATTTGGACTCATTCGTAGGGAGAGAATCGGTGAAATAATTCTCCATCCTTAAGCGGTTGTTTGTCGCGACCACCGTCTTGACCTCATTATTAGTGTCTACATATTTGAGACGATGAAGAGTAAGCGGGACTATGTTATTGTGGATCCAAGGTCGATAACAATAAGTTATAGGAAGTCTGCGTCAATCACATAGCGGTGACTTGGACTTCAAGTCCCCATTTGGCACTTTATCCGGATTTTACCAAGTGGGGACCAGTGTTAAATCCGTAGATCGTATGCCGATTGATGCTTCTTTGGCGGGAATTCCCGAGATGATACATGGTGAGGCATGATGCTCCTGTGGAACGGGATCGACTTGGATCGGTTAACTTCACTAGAGCCAATATACGGTGAAGTATAGCGGCCTATCGTGCTTGGAATTCCTCGTGCATATCCTCCTTTGTAAAGGTGATGCAGTGTTTAGTCGCAAGGTTGCATTCTTTGGGCCGACTCTTACGGACTCGGCCTGTCACGGGTGAAGACTTACGATCGTGAGGGCTTCTTGAAGAGCTTCTCGTCTCTTTTGATAGCGCGGCAACTCATAGAAGTGATCCTTGCGGGGATATTGGCTAATTGGGCCATGACATGAAGCGGTATGGAAGTTCGAAGTTCGGTTTATCTCTTCCAATCAGGCGTGGTCAGAGGCTGCCGAGTTGAACTTCATGCGGTGCTTTCTTTGTAGCTTCTTTGGCCCTGGCACTGCGCTTTCTGCGTGCGAGTGGGGATTTGTTGGTACCCCAGCTCACGAGGCGTTTTGGCATTAGGGTGGGGACCGGGTACTTGTATTTATACTCTTGTCCACTCGGTGGCGTGGGCTTCGAGTTCCCCGCCGGACAAGTGGAATGTTACCGCTGTTCATCGTCTCCCTCGAGTGCGGAGTAGCATGGCATGCCTTTCCCTTACCCGGCTTTTCTTGAAGAAGAACCCATTGCTCATCTTCCGGTATGCAGGTGGACCCACAAGACTGCCATTGGTTGTATATCACGATACAAGTCCTACGGCGTTGCTTGTGTGGGTCATCATTCACCGTCTTCAACGCAACTTTGACCAGCGGTTGAGTTCAAACCATGTCAATGGCACCGACCGAAACTTATGGATACGCATTGCTCCGACCTTCTTCTCTTTGGGCGGCTTCATAGTAATGACCCTACATCAATTAAAGCACGGATTTTGTCCTTAAAAGTGAAGCGAGGATTTAGTGGGGTGATGAAGCGCCTATGGTAGGCACGATATCTTGGGTCATTAGGTGTTCATCGCGCTCCTCTTGATTACGAATGGAGAGGAGCTTGATCTTGTTATTTTCCACAAGATATTTGAAGGGCCGGGAATCTAAATTCGTCCCTAAAGGAATAGGACTTAGGGAATCTGGCTCTAAGGCCTTCTGTTTGTGGCCCGGGTTGCCACGTTGGTACTTTTGTTGCGGCGCCCGTATTCTTCTTCTTTGCTTCTTCTTTGCTTTGGGGTTGGAGTTAGAGCGTTTGGTTACCAACCGCCGTCTTGGCTTGCTCTTTCCCTTTGCGTGGGACAAAGTTGCGGCGGAGCTTCCGTTGTCGGTGACCCTCTGCCTTTTTCCTTTTGAGGAATCTCTCGGCTTGCTCTCACGAACCTTCAAGTCCTTCCCGTTATCGATGGTCGCATACCCATTGCTTCAAGCACATCTATTGATAAGTTCTTTGTGGCAGGTTTGGAGGATGAACTCCTGTTATTGGATCCGGTTCATTGCCTTGTTAGAATCGTTTAACAAAGATGTCCACGGTTTCTCGTCTTTACGCTTCGTCGAGCAATGTTCGATCGATACCTCGGTATCGTCATCAAAAAATTAAGGAAGCTAGACTCCATGTCGTCCGGTAGTGAATGCTCCACGGCGAGGCGGTGCCATTCAAAGCGGCCCGAAGGGTGCCAGCGAATGACGAACCATCGGGGTTCGTTGCGATAACTCCGAGGTGTGACTTGAAATAAATCAAGTCTTCGTCGGGGAACCCTTCCGTCAAATGGTGTGAAGTTTATTAAGTTAAACCCGGCCAGTGCGAAGTTGATTCCCATTCCCTCGGGTATGGGCAAGGAATACTGTCTTCTTTACTTCTTGGCGGAAATCAATGAATTGATTTTGCTCTCCAAGTCTTTGATCTTCGCTTTCACGAGCAGCAACATCTATGTTTTGCCCGGTTCGGAGGTTATCATCTTCTTGTGCTTCCTCGATCAGAATCGCTATCATCTTCATCGGCGTTGGCCGGCTCGATTCACCTTGATGTTTTGTCGGGGCTTGGATGCATTGGTCATGCATTTCTCTCATCGATGCATGGCCAACTCCATTTCTAACTTGAAGTTTTCCGTTGTTTATTCAGCGCTTAGTCTAGCATTTTGGCCACTTGATGCATGCTGATGCGGCTGGGGGCTCCCTTAGCTAGATCACGGTATGATGGATCGATTGCGGAGCCAATATCGGCGCATCATCCTCATGGGTATCCTTGAAGTTATCGTATATGGACCGTCGGATAGTCGGACCATAAGCGAGTTAGCGTTGCGATCTGGGAATAGCCGTGGCGATGGTTCTTTCTTTGGTCATATTATTAGTGACCTCGGCGCTCACCCTCGGGGAGGTCATCCTTTTGGAATCGCCTTGACCTAGTCGGCATCTCGTGGTGAGTCTACGGAAGGCTGACACCCTTTACGGAGCTTCTTGATGGCAATTGAACTCGAGCAGTCTTAATGAGCTTGGAGCACAAGCATGAAGCTGCGTCAATTTGGGGAATCGCCGAGATTTTCATTGCTACCGCGGTAGATACGGCTCATCGGTGTGTGTACGGAGCAACTGCCGTATGTGGCGTGATCTTTCGGATAGCGTCCTCATCGTCGGATGGCGTCTCCAGAGGCGGGTCAATCCATCGAAACTTCGAAAGTGACTCGCCTAGACTTTTCGCCCGATGTGAGTGAAGTCTCGGCGAGACTCTCGGACCGATTTTCAATCCGATAGGAGAGCTGCGGGAATCTTCTTGTCCTTGTTGGAGCAGGTGCGACCTCACATGAGTGACCCGTGATTCTCTTCGAGGCGAGGCGATCCTTGATAGTCGGTTTGGTGGTGGTGGGAGTTGGCTTCACCAGTGAATCTGAGCGCCTTTGACTTTGGTGTCGTCAATCTTGGACCTTGGCATTGGATGCATGCGCTGTATCCTTCGGTTTAAGTCTTAGAGCAGTGTAGGCAACTGAGGTTGGGGCACCATTAGACTTGGGCCTCAAACGGCGATGCGTTGGTGGCTTCTTTGCTACTTCCTTCTTTAACTCACGAGCTGTTGCACCGGCTTCGTGCTTGCATAAGAAGTCTTGGCCTTCCGGATCGCTCTGAAGTGTGGAAGCGGTTCCGTTTGACCACGGACCCACTCGTCGGTTGGCGGCTTGGATAGCCGTCGATCGCGGTAAACCTCTGCGTGAGTTGGATCTTAGATCCGCTTTAGCGGACCCCATCCATGGATTGCATGGCCTTGGCAACTTCGCGGCGCATGCTTTATGCCGCTGGCCGAGCTTCGGGAGAGATGCCGGCGCGTCGTCGGCGTTCATCTCGGGCACCATCTGGACTTGGGCGAAGGGATTTCTCGCTACTGCCCGGCGAGGTTGGACTTCGCCGTCACAGGGCTCTACATGGAGGATCCGGGTTCTCCTTGCGTGGAGACCTTCTTGGAAGCGGGGGAGGCTGGATCACGGAGGAGGGTGAGGATAGGTACTCCTCGAACTTCTCACAGTCGAACTCGAACTTCGACCTCTTCTTCCAGGGATAGGGATCGCGGTTAGTACAGCGACCTCCGTCGGCGGTGGCTCCATTAATGATTCGCCCGGCTTGTTCGCGGTAAAAGTTGGGATGATTGTCATTGATTTGAACTTGCTTACAAACTTGATCGCGCTGAAACAAATTCAAAGAAATATAAGCCTTTTATTTTAAGGCTTACAATGAAAATCAAAAGATTACAACTTTTATCCTTTTGAACAAACCACGAGGATCTGTTATATCGGATCACCAACTGCGTGGGTTCTTTGCACTTCAGGGGACTTATTGTGTCGTGGACCAGCGCAATCGATCGAGGTAGGGCAGGGTTAACTCTGAGATGTAAAGGGGCTCGTTTCCGAGAAGAACGAAGCTGAGGATCCACACTCCGAAGGAGAGGATGGCCGGCGGAGTGAATCTACTAGGAGAAATCCGGCCTATCCTTGAGATTAAGGCGAAGCTTAATCTAGAGGGTATCGTAGTTGACCGATTCGGTTACCTTTGATTGAAGATCGGCGTTGGCCCGGACTTGTGCTTTCGCCGTTGCCGAGAGCAGATTAAATTAGTAGATCTCTTGAGGAATTCGCTAAAATCCAAACCAAAATCCCAAAATCCGACCTCAAGTCTCTAAAATCCGCCGTTCACCAAGACCCCCTATTTATACATCTCAAAGGGGTGCTTCGACCCAGTGGTAGGAGTCACCTCGACCACTGGCCAGGAGGCGCTCGACCATGTTGGCAGAGCCACCTCGACTGGCAGGAAACCGGCCATGTTGGTAGAGCCACCTCGACATGGCCAGAGGCTGGCCGGAGTTGGCGAGGTGGCTGAAACCACATAGTGGCGAGCCACCTCGGCCACTTAACGAAGATCATTATCGTCGGTTGGTGGTTATTCGATGATTCTTAGGTGATTCTTGGTCTTCGGGCTAGTTTTTGCCGGTGATGTCCAGATTGTGTGTGAGTCCGTGTCGATCAACTTTGGAGCTTCGAGCGGTTCGTTTGCATCGGCGGACTAAATGCGGTTGATTGATCTTGTCAGCGCAGAGTTTAGCCAACGCCTCGTTGAGCCGTGCGTGGGTTTTCTCCACGGCGGCGTCGTTTCCATTTCGTCGCCTCGTGACCCACTTCATGGGTTCGTCGACTTCGCTTTATGCGTTTTCTTGGCGTAATCCGTCGGCCAGCGTTAGTCGCCCGTCGAGATGGATCGTCGGTTGTCGACCCGGATTTCACGAGTCTTGTTAGTCTTGATAAGCAATTTTTATGCCTACACTATTTATAAAGTTTTGAGAGTTGTTTGTAATTTTTTGAAACTTTCATGCGAGATTCAGTTGTAAAGTTTTGGGGGTTGTTTTGTAAAAATTTTGTGGGGTTATTTGTAATTCATAAAACTTTTAGGGGATTTTGCAAATTATTTATGGGTGTTTGTAATTTTAGAAACTTTTAAGGGGTTGTTTATAAAATTTTTAAGGTTGTTTGTAATCTTTTGAAAATTTGATTATATAGTATTTGTTACTTTACTTAACTTTCACGGGGCTAGTTGTAAAATTTTCAAATGTGTTTGTAAAATTTTCAAGAGAATAATTGCAGTTTTAGAGATTTAAGAGGTTGGTTGTAAAACTATAAGTGGTTTGTTTATAAAACTTTAGTGGACTATTTGTAAGTTTTAACTTTTGAAGGATTGTTCATAATTTTTAGATTTTTATGGATTATTTGTAACTTATGGATTTTAAGATGCGG